>JAOEGT010002846.1:0-11381 GCA_025447795.1 Speoplatyrhinus poulsoni
ACAGACAGACAGACAGACAGACAGACAGACAGACAGACAGATAGACAGACAGACAGACAGACAGACAGACAGACAGACAGACAGACAGATAGTGTAGGATAATTGTTGGCCTGTTTTTTTTAAGCCAACACACATAATTAATTGTACACTAGCACCATCTCATGGTTAGTTTATTATCTGCGGTTAGTGAAGTAAATAAATGCATTATGTTGCAGTTCATGTTTATGGGGGGCTTTGGGAAGAACGTGTTGCTGTGCAGGGGGTACTTTGCCATGACTGTGACGCTAGGACTTCTCACCATCACTCTTTACCTGCAGGTGAATCATCGTTTTGTCACAAATTCTTTAAAATAATCACAATATGTTATTATGTTTGTTTTTCAAATGTACGTATAATTACTTATATTGTACCTCAACATCACGCCTACAATTCTGGTCGAAGTCTCGTAGACCAAGGAGTCTGTTTTACAGTGCCGTACAGCTGAACAGGCTGAAGAAGAATTTGTATCTAAAATAACCATAGACTGTATATATAAATGGACAAACCCTCCGTGGCGTCACAGGGGTTGGCACTTCCATGTTGTATTTATTTCTCAGCACCAGAGGTTCCCGCTTGAAAATAACTAAAGTCCAGTTTACTGAACACTGCAGCCCAACTCAGGAAACCACAAGCTCTTTAATAACGATAGAAAATAAAAAAAAAATAAACAATAATAAACAACACCTCACCTTGATTGACATCTTCCTGACTCTCCGTGACGTAACAATACATTGTAATGATTCACATTAGAGTTAATGTGTTAATGCTTTGCAACATTTTCTTCCCGTCTTCATCCCTCTCCTGTTCAACGCTCCCAGAGCTGTGTGACGTGGATGTCATACTGTAGCATGGTTCTAATCTTCATATATATCTGCTTCTTCTCCTGTGGACCAGGTAGGCTTGATATATATATATATATATTATGTATACAGTAGATATATAGATATATATATATACTGTATACATAATAAATAAATAAATATAAATAAATAAATAAATTGTGTTTATATACTGTATACATAACAAATATATATATATATATATATATATAAATGAATAAATATATAAATAAATAAATATATTGTGTTTATATACTGTATATACATAATACATATAAATATAAACATACAGATTATGTCCACATTCGTAACAACTCCTTTGCTTGCGACCGCCAGCTGCAGTCAGCCCCTCGCTGCCGGGGCAGATGTTCACGCAGGCGTACAGCTCGGCGGGGTACACCGTGGCCTGCACCTGCAACTGGCTGAGCCTCTTCCTGGTCGGCATGCTCTTCCCTCTGATGGTGGTGAGAACCCCCCCCCCACCCCGCTCCCCCACTGTGCTCCCTGTGCTATCTGTGTGAAGGTGTGGGACTCATAAAAGACATATTTACAGTGAGGCTGGAAAATGGATCATCTCTGCAGGCGATAATTAATGTTTAATGTAAGTGCCTACGGTCAATCTGAGGCCAGCAAACTGTTTTGGGGTAAATGGACTGTGTTACAGGCCATGCACAGACTTCGTGATCTGGGTGCTGCCTACGCCAGCCTCCACAGCAAAACGCCATTAGAGACACGCCCACTTAAGAGACCGGAAACGTTCCATTTTTCTTGTTATTGATATATCTTGATATATTTGGTTATTATTCCAATATCTCTGGTATTCAATTATTGAAACTGTAAAATGGATGTTGGGCGGCAGTGGCAAAGCCGCTGGTTTGAATCCTGTTGCCTCCTGGCCAAGTGTTAAAGTGCCCCAGGAGGGCAGGTGGCAAGACACCCAACCCTGCTCATGGTGGTTAGATGGCATCAACATCGGGTATATGCTCTGAGGGGTCGGTACGGGCTGTTAATGCACCATATAAAGGTTTACCATTTACCACATAGAGCCACAGTCATTTGAGAATAAATACATGATGGAAGAAAATACATGTGGTCAAGTTTTGATCGGTGATGGTTTAAGGAAGGATATGGCTTTAGGCAAAGTTCAGATCTGCTTAAAAGTAAGATGAAAAACAATATAGATTGTAACAGTTTTAACAGAGATTGATCTACTTCAGGTAATAAATAAATGGTTATTTATATAGAAGAGTATACATGCAGGCTTCACTCTTCATGCAGCATAACTGACTATTTAATGCAAAAGATCTGAAAGGAAACATTAGGACAATTATACGTTCACTCTTGCTTGTCCTTTCTCTTCAGGAACATCTGAAATATTTCTGCTTCATCATATTTCTGTGCTTCTGCTTGCTGACCGGTTTATATGTGCTCTTCAACGTTCCTGAGACCAAGAACCGCAATCCTGTGGAGGTCACGGCAGACTTTCAGAAGATGCACTCCAAGACAGATATGCCACTGAAGAGCGTAGAGGCTCACGGTGTGAATAAAATGTGTCAGACCAAGTTCTGAAGTTCTGAGGGGAAGGGTAGAGGACACCCGTGCTCCTGTGGGTCTGTATGGGGAGGAGCGGAGAGGTGCGCATGCAACTCAGTTGAGGGAAAGTAAGTGTCTAGTAAACATGTCCTTTAAAAGGGGAATTCAGACACAAACTGATTAGTGCTGATATAGCGTACCATTCTGAATAGTGACGCTGCCATGGCATGTAAATAAATAATATGGTGATTGGTGGGCGTGTATTTTTATTTAATTTTATTTAACCTTTATTTAACCAGGCAATCTCACTGAGATTAAAATCTATTTTTCAGGAGAGACCTGGCCAAGAAGTAGCTTTAAACATACAACTTATAAAACATATACAGTACTTATACAACCAAATATGCATATATATACATACAATTCTTAAAAAAACTAATTTGTCAACTGATCAGATAATAACTGTCATTTACAGCCACAATGTCCAATAGTTTTTTGCTCCATATCCTTCATAATTAATAAAAACTGTTTAAAAGGAACAAAGTCAGTCATTTTCAAAGGGTTTTGCTGCTATCTCTTATGCTTTTCTGCTCGATCGGCCTTAATGAACCCGTTGCAGTGTGTCTTTGCAATATATACATGTCGATTATACAGTCATGCGAAAAAGAAAGTGGACCCTCTTTGTACTCTATAGGTTTACATAGAATTCAAAGAGGGTGTACTCTCTTTTTCACATGACTGTATAGTGAGACTGGTATGGTGGTAGAGTTGGTAAGATACTGCCTCCCGAAAGGGTATCAGTAAGACAGGGAGGAGATTTGGTCACACCTCTCGGGTTTCATGAGGGGCTGGGCAAAAAGATAACCTATGGCTTTCGCCTCAGAAAACACATTGCTGACCACATGATCATATGGCCTTACATACATTGTTTATTTTAATTTTGTTTCATTGTAATTTGTCATTCATCTACAAAGTGAGACATTTCTCAAGATAGATTTAAATGTACACATGACTTTGTGGGCGCTGCTGTGTGTCGTCACTGGGCATCTGTCAGTTACGCAGGCATGCTGGCTCTGAGCTGTGTGGGCTTCTCCTGATAATGTAATCAGATGTTCTGAGCCAGTTTCTAACGGGACTCTCTTGTCTTGTGGCATAAGAGATGACGAGGGGGTGAAGAGCGTCCCTCGAAACAATATTACATCACGACTGGGAGGGGTTTCGGCCACTGGCAAAATAAACATGGAACAAGCACATGGCAACGCCTGCGTAAAACCACTACTGGTTACGTTTATCATGTTATTATGGTCAGCGGTGACATATGGGCAGCCTGAGCCAGAATATGGGGGAAACATCGCATTGGTTGAAAGATGAAATTAAGTCGAACTCCGATCCCAACGTCTCAGATGGAGCCGCAGAATTGATAGACTATCGTCATAAGTGAGTAAATTATAGTAGCCTAGTCATTAGGCTGCTATATTATTAAAATAATATTCCCGCTATCATCAGGTATTTCGTTGTTTATATATTTATATTGACTGTTGAACTTGAACGATGATAAAGTTGAGTTTTAATTTGAGCAAGTTTTACATATACCTCTGGATGGGCAGGGGCGAAATCTCAAAAAAGAGCATCCCCTCCAAAAGCAAAAATCCTTTGTTATGTATCACATTATTGTATATTACAGTGAGAAACAGTACACAGTGTCAAATTAATTTAGATCGGTGACATTTAGGAGGAGTTAAGTCAGCAGTCACTGGCAGGGGTGGACAAACTGGTTCAAGGCAGGGATTCTGAAGTTCAGAAGGCCGCATATGGTTATAATATATTTTTGTAGTAACATGTAAAATGTGTTTGTCAAAATCTGGACAGAAAAGCACATGATGCATTTAATTTAAGTATATAGCCTAAAAATATTTATGTACTCATTTTATGATGTTTACTGTAAAGGGATGTTGGTTATTAAAAGCACACCATGATTTTAATAACCAACATTTTTTTTACAGTTAATATTAATATTAACATTCTTTTACAATTAATAAAAAAGAAAACAAAAAAAAACTTGGTATGCTTTAACTTGTCTACCCCTGGCCTTGAGCAAACCTTTTATCCTTTTATAATCCATCCATCCACACATTCTGATTCTGATTCTGATATGACGGCATAAAAGATAAAAACATTATGATTGATTCTAGGGTAAAATGTAACATTATGAAAAAATAACGACAAAAACTTGATATTGAAAGATTGTTATTCAACATTGATACGCCTCCAGCTCTCCAGACTGATTCTCGCTGCGAAGTCAAACGGAAGCTGGCGAGATCAAGATGGTCTCGCGAGGCTAGACATCAAACGCCTTCTTTATTAACAGCAACATTCATTATGATGGAACATTTGCTACCAGTAAACTGAACGGCAGGTTACACAACAGGGAGGAGTTGGGCTGTCCATGCCATATCTCTGTGGTCCATGTACAGTAGGCTGTGGGTTGGACAACGCTCACATGGCTAACAACAACAGAGCGTTCCTTTGCGTTTAACTGCTGCAGATTGTTCTGTTTCATTAGTACAGATGCACAAGATGATAGTAGAACCACCTCTGTTGGTGCATAGTGCACTAAACATGCTCAGTTGAAAGACATCTACAGTGGTGTAAACATATGGTATTCACATTTTATATTTCATCATGCATTTAATATCAGAATGAGATGCATACATTTAAGATGAAATAATATGATAATGAAAGCAACATTTGGAACTGGTACTAAATAATGTTTATGACTATACTCACAAATAGGCTACTTATAAAACACCAACAGGTTCCAAATATGCCGTTACACTTCATAACATTGAGCAACACTCGCTACGGCCATTAAACGGAGCAAAAGTCTTCTAAAGTAGTTCAAGAATGTTTTGAACATTTGACCGTTTTCGAGGAAACGTTTCATTCAGTAAAAATGTTCAATGAACGTTCAAAACGTTCAGAACACTGAACGCACCCAATTATAGCATGGGCTACAGGCCAGACTGCAGGCCACTCAGAATGGCCTGTAAGGGGGTATGGGTGGGGGGTCGCCAGCTGACATCGGCTGGCGTAGATAGCAGGGACAAAGATAGCCCCACCCCTTTCTTGCTCTCTCTCTCACACACACACACACACACACACACACACACACACACACACACACACACACGCACACAGGGTGTTAACTGATACAAACGTAATATTTTAGAGCAAATTCTTTCCGAGCCATTTCAAAATACACAATGACCAAGCTGAATACTTTGGTCTGTGGCTGATTATGGATTCCCTTATTTCTCAATCATCATTGTTTAAGCGTTTAAGTTTTACATTTTCTCCAGAATTACTTAATATACCCTTAACTGCCAAATAATCTAATGGCTATGACCGTGGCTATAACTTTACGTAGAAAATAGTTGTTTGCTGCTATATTAAAGTTTAAAATATCATATAGAGGCACCTTTTAACTACATGTTCCATTACAGAGTGTTCGTAAACAGAAGTCTGACTTTGGAGAATATCAGGTGCTATGGCTTCGACATGGACTACACTCTGGCAGGTACATAAGCTATAGCGGCTCCATAGCGCACAGCCCTGTCTAAACCCTGGTCTCTGCATGCTCTTCCAATGGAATGTAAAGCTGTGAATGAAATGTACACACTTTTTTAGATTCATGTTTCCAGTCATTTGATGACATTGCATTGCCTTTGCATTGTGTGTGTGTGTGTGCATGCATATGTGCGTGTGTTTGTGTGCATGCATGTGTGTGTGCGTGCGTGCGTGCGTGTGTGTGCGTATGTATGGGGGTGCATGTGTGTGTGTGTGTGCATGCATGTGTGTGTGTGTGTGTGTAGTGTACAAGTCCCCTGACTACGAGAGCCTGGGCTTTGAGCTGATCAGAGACAAGCTGGTGTCCATAGGCTACCCTCACAAGCTCCTGGCCTACATGTACGACTCCACCTTCCCCACGCGGTGAGCCTTCTGCCGCTCTCTTGGGTTGGCTTTAGAGTCCCTATAGCGCCCCTTGTGGCTGAAGACACAATAATAGCCATCTAACACCCATCTAATCATTAGATGGGTGTTTTTGTAGCTTGAGCAGCAAGGGGAATCCCATAATACTGTTACGTTAAGATAAAGTTAAGAATAGTAACTCAGTGCATTTTGTTTTTCATCTGATGGAGTGGTATCTGTTCTACCTACAGTATATTGTAGGGTTAATTCTTACATTTCATTACTTTCATTGAGCAGCAATGCCGAAGCCATTGGAAGTGTTTTTTTAATTTTTTTATTAAACAGACTATATAGTATTTAGTTCTAGCCTAGAAGTTGTATTTCTGTAGTTGAGTCGAGCAAAAACAGTGCTTTTAGGGGGTCACTGTTGACTCATCATGTCATCTTTGTGTGTGTCTGCTCTTCCACCAGCAGAGGTCTGGTGTTTGACACCATGTTTGGCAACCTGCTGAAGGTGGACTCCAATGGGAACATTCTACTGTGTTGCAGCGGCTTTAACTTTCTGAAGAGGTGAAGTACTATGGTAACCTGCCATGACAGGTGAATTGTTGTCACAGCTCCATCTGGGGTAACCTGCCATGACAGGTGAATTGTTGTCACAGGTCCATCTGGGGTAACCTGCCATGACAGATGAATTGTTGTCACAGGTCTATCTGGGGTAACCTGCCATGACAGATGAATTTTTGTCACAGGTCCATCTGGGGTAACCTGCCATGACAGGTGAATTGTTGTCACAGTTCCATCTGGGGTAACGGGTAATCGGGAACCCGCCCGCTCGCCTCCAAGATAAAATATATTTAACTTTTGAGGTGGCGGTGCGGCTGGACACACATTCGCCTTCTAGACTTGTAGGCATGTAAGCTAGCAAGCAGCATACAGCCGAACCAACTGACAGAATTGTCATAAAATTATAAGTTTTTTTACTCGCGTTTCACAAGCTTTTACCTACACCAGAATGAAAATGTGAAAAATACGCTGATGTTTACTGGACATATGCCTACAGTTGGTATTATTTTTAGAATGTTTTAAAATGCACTAATTACATGCTATAGCATATTCACCACACATTTTATAAATAAAGTAGGCTAGGTGTATTTAATGAGGGTTAATACATTTTATATCTACGTGGTTTGTGTACTGCTCTGTTCTCATGGTTACCTCAAAACGAGTCGCGTCGCTAGATTTACCTTTCACGTGAGAGGCGGGCGGGAGCGTGCGGGACGGAGAGCGGGATGCCGCTTCCCGTGTGAAAAGCCCGTCAACGTGCTGTGTGAGCTGTCTGGTGTGCAACCCGAACACCAGTATATTGACATGGCCTGTACATATGTGCTCTTCTCCACAGAGAGTCTATTTTGCAGTACTACCCCAACAGGTTCATTCAGAGACATGACATCCAGCGCTTCTACACCCTCAACACACTCTTCAACCTATCAGGTATCAGCTGTCTCTGTCTTTAGTCATCTTACGCTAGTTAAAGGTGGACTCAGCATTCATTGTTAGCTCGTTTTGTCACATTATGAACAGAACATCTTCTCACGATAGCTGTCCGCTATGTGTGTGCATGCTGTAAAATGAACGCTTCCACACAGCCCTGGTTCCGTAAATACGAACACAAACAGAGTGGTGCAGACCGCACCACATAGCCTTGGCAAATGCTTGTCCAATGTGGGGGGAAGAGGGGGGTGGAGCTTCTGAGAGGGAGTAACCTATGGCATTGGAGAGAGAGGTGTTTTTGTTTTGATAGAGCTCAAATATCAACCATATTTCTCCCCTCAGCATCCCTGACACCTACACCTTGGCTCCACCCAGTTTAGCAAAACTGCCTTTATGATTGGCTCTTTTTACTCAAAGCAATGTGAATGTGTGTAGAAAAATGAAGGGGGATCGTGCCTTTGCTGTGGCAGCTCCTACACTGTGGAATGCTCTACCTCTGCCCATCAGACAGGCTTCGTCTCTGTCTGCTTTTAAATCGCTCCTAAAAACCCACCTGTTCTCTTTGGCTTTCGAAAACCGACATTGATTTTATTGTTTTATTTGGGTCTTATTTGTGCCGAACATTTTATGTTTTATATGCATTTTACTGTACAGCACTTTGTGACTACTGTTTGTTATTTTAAAGTGGTATATAAATACATTTAGCTTGCTTGCTTGCTACAATGAAACCTGCCTTATTAGACCGCTTCTTGTCTAATGTGCCATCTGGACCTTGCTTTGCTCCTCCAGAGACCTACCTGTTCGCCTGTCTGGTGGACTTCTTCAGCAAGTGTAGCCGATATAAAAAGTGAGTGGTGACCGCATTCAGTTTGTCTCTCTGAAGATGTTTTGCGATTGAACCGCTGTTTCTAAACAAGCTGGGATTCTCTTGGCGGGAGAGGGTTACTTTGGGAAGGGTGTCCCCTATGGCCTGATGGGACGTACAGGCAGATGGGATGTCTGTGTTGCATTTGGTCATGTGATAATTTGTGATTTGTGATGTGATTTTTATTCACATTCACATTTAAATGCATTGTGATAGGCTGAAATGCATTGACAACATATAATACAGACTGCACAGTATTGTGGGAAACAAGTGCATTTTTATTCCGCCTTTAATTATTTATTGTGGATTTTTTTATGCATTTATTGAATTGGAGTATGATCATTTCTGACAAACAAGATTTTTATATGTTCATGTTCATGGATTTTTTTAAAAGTGTTTATTTAATATTAGTCACACATTACATTTTACTAATGAAGCCAATGCTGTTAGCTCTCAAATGCTTTTTATTTGATGTATTTATCTGCTACACAATTTTTTTCATAAAACCTTCACTAATTTTTACCCGAACCCTTAGTCCTTAATGGGTTAACTCCCCTGCGCATGCTCTCTCTCTCTCTCTCTCTCTCTCTCTCTCTCTCTCTCTCTCTCTCTCTCTCTCTCTGTCTGTCTGTCTGTCTGTGTCTACAGCCTTCTGAAAGGCTACCAACATGGAGACATATTCATTTCCTATAAGAGCATGTTCCAGGACGTTCGAGATGCGATGGACTTTGTTCACGATACGGTAAGCATGAGCAAGCGCTGCTCCTGCCACGGTGGTGGTGTATACAACTATCTCTGTCTGGATCTGTAATTGTAACTGTGCAATACACAGGGCATCCTCAAAGACAGAACTATCATGAATTTGGAGAAATACGTTGTCAGAAATGTAAGTTGTTACGGCTATACTATACACCAGAGGTCTTCAAAGTTTTTCAGGCCAGGGACCCCTTGGTTGATAGAAACACAGCACAGGGACCCCCTATCACATATGGTGTAACATTCAGTTGCCGGGCCAACAATGTGTAGGGCTGCCTATATTGCCATGTATAAAACTAAGCCATTAAAATAATTGGCAGATTATAGCACAGGTTATATTTATGTTAATGTGTATTTTCTGACATTTACATTTTTGGATGAAAATAAGATTGGGAGAAAATAATTTGGAGGACATCCTGCAGTAACTCTGAGGACGCCATAGGGGTCCCGGACCCCCTGTTGAAGACCTCTGCTATACACTATTGCATCTCATGTGTTTGTTTCTGTTTTGATTTCTGTGTATTAAATGTTCTATGAAGTGATTGAGCTATTAGTTGATTGATTGATTGATTGATTGATTTAAAGAAATAATTATTTGAATGAATTCATTATTTACTTCCATAAAGAATTAATCTATTCAAATGTTTTTAATCCCGGTCAGCCAAGCCTTCCGATACTCCTGAGAAGAATCAAACAGACATGTAAGGTCTTCTTAGCCACTAACAGTGACTACAACTACACCGAAGTATGTTTCTAAACTTAAGACCTAAACTTATATTTAAAAACAAACAAAATATTCAATATTAAATGACGAAGAATATCTTTACATCTTTAAACAGGTCATCATGAAGTACTTGCTTGAAAGCGGTTCTAAGGTAAGCTAAACATGGTCTGATCAATAATGTATAAAGATAAAGCTGATTATTTTTCTTCTTAGTCACAGTCCGGCAGCCCACTGCAGCCATGGCGGTCCTTCTTTGATCTTATCGTCGTGGATACAAGGAAGCCTTTGTTTTTTGCGGGCGGGACTCTCCTCAGACAGGTGGACACGGTACGAGAGAGTGCGGCGTACTATTGTCCGCTAACCAACACAACGTGTTTTAATGTGTCGTTTCTCGTTCACGCAGGACAGCGGGAGGCTCCGCGTGGGGTCATACACCGGAGCCCTGCAGCACGGCACGGTCTACTCTGGAGGTGTGTAGCGGCGTTGCACAAACTGATTACATTACAATACAGCCGCAACTTATTTAGGAGAGTTGGGAAATTATTTAAAGACCAATTTGTGGATCTGCGTCGAGCCATGCAATTATTCCAATTTGGTCATTTAGCAGTCGCTTTTATAAATAAATAAATATCCTCCCACAGGCTCGTCGGATGTGGTGTGTGACCTGCTGAACGTCAAGGGCAAGGACATCCTCTACGTGGGGGACCACATCTTCGGAGACATCCTCAAGTCCAAGAAGCGGCAGGGCTGGAAGACCCTGCTGGTCGTCCCAGAGCTGGCCCGGGAGCTGCAGGTGTGGGAGGACAAGAAACGTAAGCAGTAACGCTGGTCAACGGGGTTTTACGCCTCGATTCGTGACTCCAAATTCCCTTCTTGGGGAAGGACATCGTTGTTTTGGTTTGAAGCTCAGGGGGCGGTGTAATGTCACGAGAAGCCGTCAATGCAGTTTAGGGTGGAGCGGTGCAAGAAACACTAAAACAAGCCAAAACATTGAACATTAAAAAATGTCTGGGAGGCTATATTTCCCCCTCATGCCAGACCATAAACAACATAAGAATTCAGGAGAAGCTCAAGTCCACAGCCCAACTTAACCCTCGCGCTGTCCTAAGGCATTTCAGCAGACTAGCAGCAGAGGGAGCAAACCGCCGAATGTCATATGTCC
>JAOEGT010002877.1:0-11378 GCA_025447795.1 Speoplatyrhinus poulsoni
CTACATATTAACTAGTAATAACATATTGTCCTCCACCCTAAACTACATATTAACTAGTAATAACATTGTCCTCCACCTTAAACTACATATTAACTAGCAATAGCATATTGTCCTCCACCCTAAACTACATATTAACTAGCAATAACATTGTCCTCCACCCTAACCTACATATTAAATAGTAATAACATTGTCTTACACCGTAAACTACTTAACTAGTAATAACATTGTCCTCCACCCTAAACTACATATTAACTAGTAATAACATTGTCCTCCACCCTAAACTACATATTAACTAGCAATAGCATTGTCCTCCACCCTAAACTACATATCAACTAGCAATAGCATATTGTCCTCCACCTTAAACTACATATTAACTAGCAATAACATATTGTCCTCCACCCTAAACTACATATTAACTAGCAATAATATTGTCCTCCACCCTAAACTACATATTAACTAGTAATAACAGTCCTCCACCCTAACCTACATATTAACTAGTAATAACATTGTCCTCCACCCTAAACTACATATTAACTAGTATTAACATATTGTCCTCCACCCTAAACTACATATTAACTAGCAATAACATTGTCCTCCACCCTAAACTATAGTAGTAACATCCTTCTGACCTTATCTGGATCTTGTATGATGTATTTTGCTAACCCTAATATAATGGACTACCTAGACAACTGTAAATTACTGACCACATCCACTTGTCAGTCCTATGTTCAGACGCATAAAGCATAAGCACAAATTCCTCAGGGACACACTCAGCAGTATATGTGCTGGGCTCAGCAACCTCTTCTGCACTAATCTTATCTCACAGCCACCTTAATTCAATGTCATCTTAGGTTTCCTGTCTGGACTGTAACGACCAGTGATTGAGACGTCAGTTCATGGGTCATGGACACACAAACGCACTGCTGTGCGGTTTAATGTGCTATAAAGTCTTGTAAAATCTATATCATCATTTATTGTTAGCATCAGCTTTAGGAAAATTAAGCACCTTGGTGGCATTGATGATGTATTAAAACTCTATTCACTGAGCACAGGTGAGTAATGTAACGAGTCTGTACAGTGCGGAATGTATGCACGTTAACTGTTGTACACATGCTCCTCCACCAGTTGGAGCGTGTGCTGTCCATGACTGGTGTGTGTATGCATGCATGCAATACTCTGATACTTTATTTGAAGTGTAAATGCACCCCAGCTCTGAGCCTGACTCCAGCCACTAACATGCATCAAGGAGCTGAGTGAGGGGGACCAATATTAACATTTGATGAGGAGAGCACAGCTGAAAACCAGCCAGGTCCTGGCGTGATGTCAGCCAACACAACACCAGAATTGATGTTGAGAATTGTCTCATCACAGATCACATTACTTGATTTACAGCTCAAAAAACACATTTTAGGGTGCAGTTACACTTTAAGGTATCGATACTTTACCGGCGTATTTTTCTGACAACATTCCATTTTTAATCAGTACTTCTGCTTTGTCAGGAGAGGCAGACACAAGCGTGGTTCCATAATGTTTATACAGCAACACATTTACATTACAACTGTACAACTGCCACTGGAGGGGCGGGGCAAACAGTGGTGGACAGGAAGTGATGTCATGACAGCCTCACCTGTAAGAGCAATGCGGCTCCCAAATTAAAATGTGTCGCATTATAAATGGAGTTAAAACCATTTCTGATTTGATTAACGATATCTGAATAGTCAAAATAAAAAGCAGTAATCAAAGAACTGTGCAGCGAGAATACTAGGTTAGCATTGGAGCTAGCTAAATTAGCAACTTGCTCTCATGCACCTCGGGGGTCACGAACTCACCAGTGGCAGCAACATATTTACAATTCATATTAATGGAAACAAAAAAAAATAAATCACACCTTGAGGACGTGAAGCTAGCAGTTAGATTCATGTCACTTCAGACATGAACGTTGTAACGTTTGTGAGCGAAATCCAATTAAAACAGTTTAGCTTTGTGATGCCCATTGTCCAGAGCTCATGATAACAGATAACTGAACTAAGAGCCAAACCGCATCTGTGTGAAGCCTGTAATGTTATCGCTAATGCAGGAAGGCTTCGATGTTAGCATCTATAGTGCCAACTAGACAAGATGTTAGCACTATGTTAGCATATATATATGCTAACATCTATACTAGTTAGCACTATAGATGTTAGCATCTATAGTGCATTTACATGTTAGCCGTTAGCATGTTAGATGTTAGCATCTATAGTGCTAACATCTTGTCTAGTTAGCACCTGTAGAAGCAACCTGCAAACATCCCTGAGCAAGACCTTTAACCCCTACCTGCTCCCCAATACTGTAGGTCTCGCTGGACAAAGATGGCACACTGACAACATAACATCATCTCATCGCTCAGGCATGACTTCAGTGTAGACGTGGCACAGGGTCACATCTCCAATATGACTGGTTGGACTTGGTTATTCTGGTTGGTTCTGCTCACACACGGCAGACAGAAGTGGGAGCAGCAGGTGCAGAACTCCATTTAACCTTCTGGGAGGGGAGGGGAGGAGAAAACCTCTAATTCTTGCTGTGTGTTGGAGACCTCCATCTGCTGGTCAGTAGGGGAACTGCAGCCGATGGCACTTCAGTGTGCTCCTGGCTGTTGATCACATGACCACCATAATGTAGAGATGGCAGACCATTACCTTTACCAGCAAGACACCCTTGACCCGTATTACTGAAAGCATCACTTCAGTAATAGAGAATTATACGATTTAGAATAGAGTTGCTCATATTTATATTTCCTTGCCATGGATCTGATTGTGATCCACCTGGGGGGGGGGGTGGTGGTTAAATTAAACATAGCTGCTGACTCAGCACAATAAACAGACGATCCCTCAAAGACCTGCTCCTTTAAAAGCGATATAACCGTCCGTGCTCCTGAGGCGTCATGGTGACTCGGTCCAGCAGCCCGTTCTGGGGCGGGCGGGCAGGCGGACGTCCCACACACAATGGCCGTATCCGCGGTAACGAGGAACACAGAGGCCCCTTCGTCTTCTGTGTGACCGGGAGGGGGGGGTGGGGGGTGAGCCAATCACATGTCGGACCAGAGCACGGCCCGCCCACCCTTCTCCACGCTTACCACATGGGCTCCTGACGGGGCCCAGGCCACCGCGTTGATGGACGAGCTGGGGGGGACAGACAGACTGACGTGAGACACTAGTTTCATGTTGTGTACGCAGATATATTATAATATGCATCATGTCTCGTACGTAGTTACCGTTTATCATGCCACATAGTTACTGTTGCCACGTACATAGTTACCGTTTATCATGCATCGTACGTAGTTGCTACTCTTTATCATGCTAGTTGATATTTCACTATTGCTGTACAGTGTTACGTCTCCGGGGCAACGCGGGGGTCACGTGACCTCCCACCACACTAGTATCTGCCAGCAGGAGGCGCTGTCTCACCTGTGGGTCTTGTCCAGAGTGCGCTCCACCTTGCCGGTCAGCACGGTCCACACGTACAGCGCTCCGTCTGCAGAGCCCGCCGCTACATAGCTCCCATCAGGGCTGCAACACACAACCATGACAACATGCATGAAGCTGCTGTGTGACGGGACGCACTGCTAACAAGGTAGGGAACCCAGAACTACGTTAGTTCTGCACAGCGCCGTGCAGAGTCCACCCACCTTAAGGTCACTCTGGTCCAGTCTGCTCCACATTTGAAGCCCTGGGCACTGCAGGGACAACATAACCCAGTAAGAACAACCTGGACCTCTATTAAGGCTGCTAGCTTCACCGCTATGTTAGCATGCAACTCTATTAAGGCTGGCTAGCTTCACCGCTATGCTAGCATGCAACTCTATTAAGGCTGCTAGCTTCACCGCTATGTTAGCATGCTAACTAATAAGGCTGGCTAGCTTCACAGCCATGTTAGCATGCTACCTCTAATAAGGCTGGCTAGCTTCACAGTCATGCTAAAATGCTAACTAATAAGGCTGGCTAGCTTCAGTCATGCTAAAATGCTAACTAATAAGGCTGGCTAGCTTCAGCATTATGCTAACATGCTAACTAATAAGGCTGGCTAGCTTTAGCATTATGCTAATATGCTACTACTGCTTCGCTAGCAGTACTTGGCCTGGGCAGGGGTAACCGTGGCGACCTGAAGGTGTGTCTGACGGCATTGGTGCGCAGGTCGATGACCTTGAGCAGGTCATCCCGGGAGCAGGTGAGCAGCTCACTGCGGTCGTGGTTCAGGTCCAGTGACGTCACACGGCCCTGCAGCTCTATCTCCATGACGATGGACTCCGCCCTAGCGCGCACATAGCAACAGGCTGAACAAACACTGCTTCCATGGGGCCCTGCACCACAGTCTGACAGCTGCTGCTAGCGTTTAGCGCGCCTCCACACTCACCTGATGTCCCAGAATCGAACCTTCTTGTCAAAATGGCCGCTCATCACGCACTGCTCTGTGCACACAATGTCGTTACAGCTGGAGCCAGCAAAAACCGTCTTCATGCCTGCCGAGACAGGGTAGACTTAACTTTGGTTACCTGCAATACGTTGCTATGGCTACCGCAAGACATGCCAACAGTTAGGTGAGGGAAAACAAAGCTATTGCGTCTGTAGTCTCAGCCTCTTTCATTCATCAGCACTACGTCACATAAGCAACTGTGCTGAACATCTGATGCATGGACCCCTGTAAGCTAACGTCTGATGCATATACACTTATAAGCTCGACACGGGACTCTCAGAATTTCAAAAAGTAATACTGTCGATTTACACTGGCTGTTAGCATTGTCTCCATCATTTAAAGTGCAACGATAGCGCAGTGCTTCATTTACTAATTTATAATTAAACATTTTTAGTCAGTAACCCTAGCCTACTAATTGTACAGAGTCTTGTTAAGTTTCCCTCATTGCAAGTTTAACGTCCGACCTGTCACCCTGCATGTCAATCAAAATACCTCGCTTGTCAAGAAGGCGGGTACTGACGCAGTTAGCCAGCGCTGTGTCGCAGACCATGTAAAGGCTGGCTCTGCGAGACTATTGCGTCTGTAAACGCCCCTCATTTTGACATCACAGCGCCATCGTGGAGCCTGGGTGTGCAGTGCACCACCCAGGTCAGAGCTTGATTGACAGCCGGATGACACTGAGTTGGACAGGCTGCATGCCCAGCAGAAGGAAGGGCCTAAAGGAGGACCTAAAGGAGGCCATAAAGGAGGACCTACAGACTTTGCTGCGGAGGTCCCAGAGCTTCAGCGTGCGGTCGTAGCTGCCAGACACGATGCGGCTGTTGTCCAATAGGAAGCGAGCAGAGAGGACCTTCCCACTGTGGCCTGTTAACGTGTGCTGATAACACACACACACACGCACACTAAACATAAAGCATCCATAACATTCTAATAAGCAATATAGAGGTTCAAAGTCAGTAACTCAGTTAGGTGACGATTAAAGGTGTAGTCTGCTATCGCAAGCTAATTGTAAGCTAATTGAAAGCTAACTGTCAAATTCACCAAATATCTCCTCTCATTCCCCTATCTTACTGTTCTGTGGCAAACACCGCTCACAACAACAAAGCCGTCGTTCTACTCTTTGCTTCACAATGAGTTTCAATGTGAGGCGGGACTGCGGAGAGATATTGTTTTGATATTGGCTGTCCTAGCATGAGAACATCTGGTCAACATCTGGTCTCAGTAGCAGCTCTGATCACTGGCCACCCTCTCATTGATTATGTTGGATGTGAGGTCACAGCCCCACGGGGGGGGGTCTTCAGCTGGGAGCGCTGATGACATCACATCCTGCGGTGCTGTCAGCGGCCCCGGGGCCAGGAACGCACCACTAGAGCATGCTGGGTGGGGGGGGCGGGGGCCGCTGGGCAGCCAAGATGGCCGCTGTCAAGGGCAGGGCCTCAGACCTTTTACATCACATCACTGACCAGTTACCACGGTTACTTTACGGGGGGAACTCAGACCTCTTTAAATCACATCACTGACATGGTTACCATGGTTACGCTACGGAGGACCCACCCTTAGCCGGAAGTCGTCCACGGTCCAGATGCGACTGGCGAAGTCGTTGGAGGCAGCCAGGAGGAAGGAGCCCTGGAGAGGTTAATGAGACCACACACACACACACACACACACACACACACACACATAAGCTCTCCTCAAACATGCTGCACAGCCCTGCATTATACAGGGACCGCTCCTGCATGGGTCATGTTATACAGCATGTATGACCAGGAACTCGTTTATCTGCTGCCCCAATTTCCAACGCACATACTACCTGGAGCTAGGGATGGCACCGATACGATACTGAGATTGGAAATTGGCCCGATACTGAATTAAATAGCTGGATAGGCATCTGTGACAATTGGACAGTTACCGATCCATGGGGCTAATCAAATGAAATTACAAGCGTAGGTCTACTGTCAAGCATCAGCCATGTCTAATCTACCCAGGCCACACTATTAGCAGCAGGTTAATAAAATGCATATAGTCCTAAAATATAGATTGGCTGTCATTTACTTTGCAACTTAACTTAAAACTTTATTTACCACTGGAATTGTTACTTGGTATCGGCTGATACCCAAAGTGCCGGTATCTCTATCGGTAAAACTGGATCGAGCCATCCTTACCCGACGCGCACAGTACCCCCCACACACACACACGACATGACACACACTTACAGAGCTGTCAAACTCGATGCTGGTAATTCCTGCATTGCTGCCCGTCAGAGCTCCTTTAGGCTCACACCGACCTGTAGTGACACATGGAGACATTGGCTAGGAGACAGAGGACACATAACAGGAGAGGCTCTCCATCAGTAAGGCACCTAAACACTTTAGAAGGTCTCAGCTTGAAAACTGGAGATCATGCCCCTCCCCTGCCCCGCCATGATGATTGGCCCTCTGTTGGATGCGTCATCACACGGGGCCAATAGCAGCTCTCACTGGCCCCGGCTGTGAGGTCACATCCTGCGTTGTCAGCAGCCCCGGGCCAGCCGTGCATCACTAGAGCATGCTGGGAACAGCAGCAGGGCCTGCTGGAAGCTCCAGGGGCGGCGAGCAGAGGATTGTGGGTAATCAGACCTTTTACTGCTCATCACTGACCTCCATTGCCACATTGTGTGACAGGCCCTGGAAGAACCAGACACCTTGGCCTGACAGGTCCAGGAGCAGAGGAGGATGCTCCACCAGAGCGCCCACGGCCCGTTGAGCTTCAAACCCACAACCTGTCCCCCCACGACCTGTCAGCTCTCAGCCAATAAGACGGAGGCTCCACCCACCTGCCACCACCTCCCACAGCTTGACGCGTCGGTCCATACCGCCCGTTGCTAGGAGACGGGAGCCAGGGCTGAACCTCACGGCATTCACCTCCCCGTCATGAGCCTCCTGCAACACACAGACACACACACACACATTAACCAGGAAGGGGGATGTGTTCTTATCGACATGGTAGCCATGACAACTAGCTGCTGTAACCACTAACACGTGGTGCTGTGAGACATGTCCCACTAGAAACAATGCACAACAAATGGAAGTTACTAGATTGAAGCTGTGTGGGCGTGGCCTAGCTTGGTCTCAGCTTGAAAACTGGAGATCATGCCCCTCCCCTGCCCCGCCCCGCCCCTCCATGATGATTGGCCCTCTGTTGGATGCGTCATCACACGGGGCCAATAGCAGCTCTCACTGGCCCCGGCTGTGAGGTCACATCCTGCGTTGTCAGCAGCCCCGGGCCAGCCGTGCATCACTAGAGCATGCTGGGAACAGCAGCAGGGCCTGCTGGGAGCTCCAGGGGCGGCGAGCAGAGGATTGTGGGTAATCAGACCTTTTACTGCTCATCACTGACCAGCGCTACACCACGCCCCAGTGCATGCTGGGTAGGCAGATCTACGTACCAGGACGTGCTGGGCAGTGGAAGGCAGGCGCACATCCACACACACACCAGCAGGGGGGTCTGCAGAGTCAGGGGCCACGCCCAGAGAGGTGGGGCCACGCCTCCTGGGGAGGGAGACATCGTCGGTCATTCTATTGGCTGAGGAGGACAGCATACCATCGTTCTTACTGGCTGAGGGATCCATAACACTCCTGACTTGGCTCTCCTAACAGCAGATAGAAAGTCGTGTGAAAACGTCACACCAACCGATTCCATCTCCCGAACCAACATGGATGAAAGCACCGTCATCTCAACTACGGCAACTCTGCCAACAGGCCAGTGAGAACACTACGGCATGCCACTCTAGTAGCCAGGGGTTGTTGATACTGTCGTCATAGGGACAAGCATGGCTTCCTGTGTGAGCCTGAACTCTGTTGCCGTGGTAACAGGCCATGTTACATCAACATCACACACCAACCAGTAATATTGTGAGTGTTGCTTCACCTGTGTGACGACAGAGATCCTTCAGAGACACTGGAGGCAGACAGGTGAACAGAGAGACACATGAGGTGACCAGGCAGAGAGACAGACAGGTAACCGTGGAAACAGGTGAGATGACCAGAGAGAGAGACAGGTAACCATGGAGACAGACAGGAGGGGGTGGTGATCGATAGAGCATAGCATCGAGACGTTTCCCACGACAATACTGCATCGATACACGGATGCCAAGTATCACAATTTAATTATAGAAATTGCACATGAGCAGTGTATAAAATATTATACATGTTCATGTCAGTTAGTCGGTTGGACAATCACATTTTGCAGCAATATAATTTTTGTGAGATGAACAAACCGATGTTGACAAAGTTTTCCTTTAGGCACATAATTTGAAGTTGGAAAAAGTTATAAATAGCAAAATATGGCAATCTGTCTAAAATTATAAATTATATAATTGCATAAGTATCGCAATAGTGGCATAAGTATGGTAATATCATAACGTGGCATAGGTATCGTGATAATATCGTATCGTGGGGACTCCGGTGCTTCCCGCCCCTAACAGACAGACAGGACGTCAAAGGGACATCATGGACTGATGAAATAGCAGTGTAGACAGACAGACAGACAGGCAGGCAGGCAGGCAGGCAGACAGGCAGACAGACAGCTGCATACCCAAATATATTGGAGATGGAATCTAGAAGGCCTCCTGGAGGATTCTGGGAGATCTTTTTACTGTAACACACAGACACAGTTCACTCACATACACCTACCTACAGCTGAGACCACAGCCTAAGTTAAAAGCCACAGACTAGCTAAGGACAGCCCAGGCTAACAGCTGCAGACTAGCTAAGGACAGCCCAGGCTAACAGCCGCAGACTAGCTAAGGGCAGCCCAGGCTAACAGCCGCAGACTAGCTAAGGGCAGCCCAGGCTAACAGCCGCAGACTAGCCAAGGGCAGCCCAGGCTAACAGCCGCAGAGACTAGCCAAGGGCAGCCCAGGCTAACAGCCGCAGAGACTAGCCAAGGACAGCCCAGGCTAACAGCCGCAGACTAGCCAAGGACAGCCCAGGCCAACAGCAACAGCCTAGCTAAGGACAGCCCAGGCTAACAGCCACAGCCTAGCTAAGGACAGCCCAGGCTAACAGCCACAGCCTAGCTAAGGACAGCTCAGGCTAACAGCCACAGCCCAGGCTAACAGTCGAATGCCCAGAGAAGTTATTTACAAAGACTGTATAGGCAGGTGGCTTACATGAATGCAACCACGTGATTGGTTCATTAGGTTAATGGTTGGCAGTTATAAAGCAGCCAAGTGGCACGTCTCCTCTATAGTGTCTCTGCTACAACCACCCCTACAACCACCCTAAGGCTACAGGCTGAGGGCGTGCCCGTCCAACCTGGGGGTGCGGTTTAGCGGCCGGTTTGGCGACGCATCTGTGGTTCCTTTCCCAGAATCCTCGGCGAGCACCTCAATGTCGTCGTCCCTGGCGACAGACCAGAAGGGGGAGGGTTAGTGGTGATCGGGACGCAGGCGGCTATGGAATGGAACAGCTAGCTGCCATCGCGTGGCCAGAGACTTACGGGTCGATGGGCAGGGGCTCTTTAGCTGCTTCCGCTAGATCCTTCTGCAGCTTGGCCTGTCTGCGCCTGAAACACACACTGCTTAGCGTTGGACGCACGGGGGCGTTCAGCACGCATGTCATGCGGGCAGGGGGCGTTCAGGGAGAAACATTGTCTTGAAATTGTTACGTAACTACAGTCAGATGCTTGCTGGTATTCGCTAGGTATTTATATTAAAATACAGGGCTGGCTCCAAGTACCCGGTTGTTGGGTGTGCATTCGGTTTTAGATATTTGTTTATTTTTCTACATTATGCATGCATGTTTCCCCATTAATTAAAGACGCATAGATCATGCAGCTGCTTGGAGGCGTTTCAGAAACCATTTGCTGCTTCTGCAGTTACAACATCAGGCTGTAACGCAGCAGCTCCCTCTACCCCTCCCCACGCTTGCAGTGCTGAACGCAGCCATCGTCTGCAGACAGGCAGAGGGAAACCAGATAGAGCTGCACAATATATTTGACTCAATGTCGTTATGGCAACGTCATGTTGCACAGTATTCGGTTTATTTTGTGGAGAGATGTGTTCCACTTAGAACAGTAACGTGTTGCTGAGGAAACATAAGTAGCCTCCTCAGTAGCTTGGAATTACAATTTGACTGGCAGTTCAAACGTGAAACTTGTTTTGATGTGGGCAGTCAATATTGTGCAACCCTAGACGAGAGAGAAACAAACAGGCAGGTAAAGAGGCAGGCAGGCAGGCAGGCAGGCAGACAGACATGTAGACAGACAGGTAGACAGACAGAGACAGTACTTTGTGTCCTTCTCATTCTCTGCGTTCAGCTTGTTGGCCTCCTGGGCCTTCTCAGCCATCCAGCGGGACACCAGCTCCTGGTTGTCCTCTGTGGTCCTCCTCAGCTTCTCCTCCAGGGCGCTGAAGGTGATCTGTAGGGCGTCATACTCGTCCTTCAGCGTCTGGTTGGCCCGCTCCAGGTCCTGGGGTCACAGGGGGTCATGGGGGGTGTCACACCCCATCACACACACACACACGAGGAGGAGGAGGAGGAGGAGAGAACAACCTGCAGCAGACTCCTCAGCTCACGACAGTCTCCCTCCAGGCTCTGGATCTGCTGCTGGCACTCCTGCATCCTACACACACACACACAGTTAAAGCTAGGGTCTGACAGACAGACAGGTAGTAAGAAGGCATGGTGACAGACAGACAGACAGGTAAGGAGGCAGAGAGAGAGACCTGGCCTCATTGCTCTGGATCTCCTTGTCTTTCTGCTGGATCAGACTGTTGAGGTCTATCACGTTCTGGGCGAGCTAGAGAGAGAGAACCATTTCCATGACTACAACAGAAAGACTGCCTGGAACACAAAGTGGTTGCACACACACACACACACACACACACACACACACACACACACACACACACACACACCACGCCTCTCTTCTAGTGCAGTTCAGACAGC
>JAOEGT010002888.1:0-11378 GCA_025447795.1 Speoplatyrhinus poulsoni
TTTATATATATATATATATATATGTATATATATATATATATATATATATATATATATATATATATATATTTACTTGCATGTAATACATGCATTTTTCGATTTGTATGTATAGAATGTATTTATATTTTTACATTTACAGTATATTCATACTATTACATTTTAAATAATGTGCGGCAGTATCTTAATGTCTTCTGCGGTTGTAGTGGGGTGAATTATTGATGAGGTTTGATCTGTACAAGGATCCATTCATGCAGGTCCTTGACATGATAAACCTACATGCATTTTTCTTAAATAAAAAAAGTGCAAATGCCATTACAATGCAGGTGACTCCCAGCAGATCAACAGGGACATTTCTCCTGTTACTCCTTGACACTCACAGGCACAGAAGGCAGGGGTCTCTGCTCGCTATAGTCTAATCAAAATGCTGCACGCTAAACACAATCTCTAGAGCGCTCCGTATGGCTAGCATTACATTGTGTCTTCTTCTGACTACACCGGAATCCAATTCCTATTTCAATTTTCCCGTCGTGTCTGTCCTATGTTCCAATTGAAACACTTCATGTACGAGAAACCTCTAAGTGTCCCTCTCCAGTTAGAGTGGATGCGGGGCAAGCAAAGGCAAGCAACAGTAATTGAGAAAACTGGATTTCACACACCTGCGTGTCATGGTGCAATCACTGGATGATGAATAAGATGCATTGTTTCGTTTACAGTGTCAGACGGCTATGTGAGATAAATGTATTATCTCCGAGTATCGCATTATAGTTACAATACAAATATTCTTACATTACAAATACAAATATCTTTTGTCATATGTCAGGAATAAATAAATATGTTCTAGTATGGTATACATACCATATGAATACATTTCTACTGTGGGTAGTACTAGGTATTGGCATGAGTAATATAGAAAATGGCTGACATTGTTAAATCAAATGGTGTGAATGTGCTTGTTAAAACATATAATGAGGAATTTAGGTCCAACACGTTCTATGTGGGGTAAACACTTATATTTCAACCTATATTTCAATATAGTCTTGAATTCTTCTTGGACATCGGTTGGCTAGCCATGATATTTCTTTTTTATTTGCTTTGTTTGGGAATAGCAAAGCAGTTTGGTCCACTGTGCCGGTGCAATTACAGCCCACCCACACACAAATAATGTACTCAGATAACTAATGTTTAACCAATAAGATCAGCAATGATACAATACCACCTTCTGCCTGCCAATATAGGTTTCGCTGTCACTGCAGAGAAATACAAAATAATTGTAATATTTTCTGGTAATTAGGTTTTTGGCCAAATAGTTACAAAGACAAAAAACACAGCAATTTCATTTCTAAAAACTAAAACTTATTTTTATGTTGGTTTTACTTCGTGTGCTTTGTGAAAAGAATGCCCCCAAGAGTTCATCAAATGTAATAGAAAAGCATCCTATCTCCATTCATTCTTCCACTAGTAGCCAGTCAGACATAATCAAGGATGCCAGAAAAATGACACGAACACCCACTTACTGTAGTAAGTAGTCAGCATTATCCACTCATAGTGTCATACAGTATCTTATGCGCATTAAAAGGCTTTACTGCTGTGATATACAGTGTGTTCACTATACTTGGCATACATTGAGGCATCTCAAAGGGAATTTGTAGTGTCCAATGTTTCTTTTTAACTCTACTCTAAATCACATGCCCTCATGTTACAGGAAAGTGTTTGACATTTAATGTGGCGGAACCATTGCCTGGCACAAGCTTAGGTTAGTGTTTCTGCTTAAGGCAAATTAGGATTCAACCATAGGTCTTCATTTGACAAATCCCAGGAGAATGGCAGTCCTGTGCATACACCACACCTTCTTTTCTCTTCTGGGTTCACCGTAGCAACGGAAACGTACAGTGGACTTCTAAAGAGCACTTGGCAGTCCATTTGGAACAGTCATTTTGATTATGTTACTATAAGGATATAGGCTTATAAGAATATATCAACCAATCAGTTTCAGTAGACATATATACAGTAGACATATATATACATATGTGTTTGTATGTGCGTGCGTGCATGCGTGTGTGTGTGTACTATACTGTATATACACATGAAACTGACTGGTTGACTTTGTTTTCAATGTTACTTTCCACAACGTTTATGCAATAATAACAACTGGGTTATCGAAAATACAGCAACAACACATTGGTGAGAGCAATTGCTATATGATTTTGTCCTGTACAGTATATCTTCATATTTGACATTTTGGGGCGTGAGCTATACCCTGGTGAAACAAATACAGTGGTGTATGGGAAAAACAGGACACTCACTTAAGTGTATGGAATTATTTAGTATTACTGCATTACCAGAAAGAGAAAGTACGAGAGAGAGTGAGAGAGAGAAAGTACGAGAGAGAGTGAGAGAGTGAGAGTCAGAGTGAGAGAGAGAGAGAGGGAGAGAGAGCATACATGAAATGCACGGGATTGGGTGTCTATGTATTCAAAGCACATCTCAATAGTTTAATGTGATCACAGGGGAGATATGATGAACAGTAGTGGGTGACGTCCCGAGTATGAAAAATGCATATATTAGTTTAATTTCTCATCATCGATTCACTGGAAATTCCTTTGATCGGAGTGGTAGATGTGTGTTTACTTGTAGCGGGTACTGTGGCTAGCCAATATATGTAGTGGGAGAGGTTAGCAGGCGAGAGAGGCCGTCTCTGGGCAACGATTTGCAGGCCGACAGGGTCCGATAATGCAGCTCACTCACGAATACGAGTCACATTTAATGAATAAGAATCGCAGTCACTGGACAAAAATGGGCTCCGACATTATTTATGGAAAACGTGTTGGGGCGAAGTTAAACACATAATTGAATGAACCGTTGGGTCAACTTCTTCAGTTTAATTCGTCACCGGTCTGTCATGTCAGGGAAATATTCAACAGCTGCCTCTGAGGTAAAGAAACGGATGGAAAAAGAGGAGATGGGGGGAAAGTAATAGTCTGAAGGTCATTGTGTGCCACGAGAGACTCATGTGTGACTAACCATTTTACTAACGCAACTCTGAGTTCTGTGGCTAAAACTCCAGCGGTAGACATGTCATACACAGTAATACAGAGAAGTACTGTATACTGTAAGTTCTGTAATTAATGTTATAACCCTGTTTGCTTGAAACTCAGGGCCTCGTGTGCGTACGTTATTGCGAGGGCAGCGTAAAAGCGAGCGCGAGTTTTGTCGTTGGATGAACTAAACTTGTCATTGATTTTTCGCTCATTTTGAATGTGTCCGAGTAGCAACTGAACTTTCCAAGCATCGTGTTGATAGCTACACGGGCCTGGCTTAGGTGTGCTGACAGCGAAAACGACCAAATGGTTCAATCCAATCAACCGCCAAGTATTTTTTATTGTACATACGACTAGAGCCCTGTGCAGGACTGGTATCTGAATTTCTGACCACTCCCGCCTGCTCCCCGAAGGCATGTGTTCCAATCCCCCCCGCTCCTGCATTGTCTGCATCCACATCCGGACCGCAAACAAGAATACGCTTCGCCAATGATGAATTATAATTCAATAATTAAATAAGCTTTGCTCGGTGTTCGCACACTACGCATCTGTGCCTCCAGCGTGCAAAAATATTTGAATAAAACAAAATGTAACAGGAAGTGGAGCCTGTGAAGCTCAGAAGTTCAGAGTTCATGTGGTTGCCACGGCAATGATAACCAAGCAATATGTGTAAGCTCTCATGTATTACGGACAAATCAATTGCTGTTGATACAGCTTGAAATGTATTACCATGTAGGCACGTCCAGTTTAAATAAGACATTTTGACATGTTAAGGATCAGCAGGGATACATCCGCTGGCAATCCACGGGATCCCGGGAACTTTAGTAGGCTATAGTTTTGACCGCCCACTCCCGCCAGCAGCAAAGTTAAAAAGGCCAGCGCCAGTACGATTTGTGCAGGATCCAAATCCCAATGCAGTCCGCACACCAGTAGTACTTAGTACTCAGTGGTAAACACACCTTTTTACCTATACATGGACACACAAACACAAACTGACACTAGTAGGCCTACATGAGCACACTGATGTACATACACACACTCACGCACGCGAGCACACACACATACACAGAAGAAACACAAGGCACACATTTTATCATTGTCGTGGCATATCGGCCTCTTATCTTTCAAAACACACTCACAATTTTGTTCCATGTCCCTGTGATGGAATTCTAAAGAAGGTCAACCTCTGGAGAGCACTTTGGCCCACAATGATAATCCACTTTGATGAATCTGTTCACATTCTCAAAGTGTCATCTTTAAAGTATTTCGGCGGCACCGACTTCCACCTTGATATAAAATAGGTGCTTCATAAATCATTCTGTGTCTGACAAATACTGTCGTGCTTTACAACACTTGAACCTGGGCTGAAACCTGTTGAGCATAATGACACAGTATGAGTCAATATGTGTCACAGTAACTTTTCAATTAGAGTCAAATATTTCACAGTAGTGTAAAAAATGTGTCATTATAACATATTACCGGCATCAACTTTGATAAGGTTGCTGTTGCCTAAATATGCTTTGTTTTATCAAATGTGAAAAAATTTGATAAAAAAGAGAAGAATATTTCAAACTATACAAAATATAGAAGTGGCTACAGTACAGAAATATTTTTTTCGATTAAAATTGATTGTTTAATCAATATTAACCGATCAAATACTCACATTACCCAACAGAAATAATATGCAGGGTATAACTGTACAGTACATTAGTCTGAGTGACAGTATGTTGAATATTTTATGATCCAACATTCAAATACATTGACAAAAAATACAATATGTTTTACGATCTTGTTTACTACTGTAGTAAAGAACTCACAGCATAAATAAAACTCTTACGATTGCACACTAAAGGCCACATTAGAGTGAACCTTCATAAGTGCAAGAGTTAAGATTGATTCCCAGCAGACAATAAACTGAAGTAACAGCTCACATTTTGTGGACTACTCAACAGTTAAACGGCTGTGATGTGAATGTAGAATGAATGAGCAGCAATGAGACCAACTGTACAGACAGCAATAAACCTTCAGTAAGAAAAACTGACCTCCTGCAGCAGTAATAAGTATAAGTAACTTAAGTGTGTTATTTCACGTTAAATATATGTTATGGCAGTAGCTCCTTTTGTTCTGATAGTTTCATGATCATATTTTGGTAATGCATCGCTTGAGGTTATGCTTTGTTTCCAGGATGTGAGGTTTACATCAACAGCTTTTTGTAATGGTCCTGAAATATACTTTGGAGTGCATGTCAAAATATTCCCCACTGAGTTCTGTTAGGAATATGCAATTATTTACATAATACATACATACATAATGACTAGCATCAAATAATCAGAGCTTAAGTCATTATCCGAGTCACTGCTCTATATGAGTAGCTAGTTCTGACTGCTTGAGATATTCACTGTCCAAATAATCAGAGTGCAGAACATGCTAAACCTTGGAGAAATAGCAGACAAGCTTCACAGCAAGAAGTGGATGCTCTGATATGATGGATATCTCCCTGAATAGGCCTACGCACAATGCTGATATTGTAACACTCAGACAGGTTTAATGTTGTTCTTAAAAATATAAATCTCAGAGTCAGTATCAGTATGAAGCATTAGGGCATTTTTATATATATACTGTATAAATACGGGGGGAAATAACGTAAGCATCTCATCGTCATTGATTAAACATAGCAAGAAAATATGTTTTTTGACATTGGCGAATTGGTAAATGTAAACATGGATCCAGGTATCTATCTTTATCTGACATTGGATCATTCTGAAAATGAAAAAAGAGGAAACAGAATGTTCTTTTCAAAGAGACACACTCAGTATGCAGAGAGGGAGATGTTCCTTTCAGTGGACTAAACCATTATTTATATACTATTTTAAGTAACTGAGAGTTCACTCATTTACAAGGACAAGTGAAGCAGTGGATAAAACAAGATTATAAATAAAAATAAAAACATTGCAATGCATATTAGGATTAGTAAAAACAATATACAGAAAATTATTTTAAAATAATAATAATAATAATATTCTTCCTTCCTTCATGCTCGTACAAATAAGCACTTTATTTTTTAGGTTATTAACAATTATTCTGAAATTGAATGATACATTGATAAAGTGATTGCCCACGATGACATGATGGTGTAATTATTCTAACTGAACGTGGTTTGCTTACTGGTGTAGAACTGTTGATATCGATTGATACATGTACTACATACATGTACATGTACTTACTGACGTAAGCGGGGAGGGTGTTGATGTTCCTTCTAGGCAAGTCTCGCCACTTGCAGCCATCTTTGAAACCCCCTGGGCAGTTATCCAGGAAGACTGTATAGGCAGGTGGCTTACGTCAACGCAACCATGCGATTGATTACGTAGGTTAATGCTTGGCAGTTATAAAGCAGACGATTGGCTCTTTTGGATTATGCTACGTGTTATAATTTAACTGCCAAATTTGTGTTTGAGAATTATTACAAAAGAGTCCCATTCAAAACTCTTTAAGTGGCATCGTGTTTCTGCCATTACTCACCACTAAAACAGACACCCCATACAATGGGTGAGCCTGTCTGCTGGAAATAAGCCAGCAGGAGCTGTGAGCACAGTTCCCAACCTGAGAGGGTTTGTGGTAATTCACTCTCCTTTGACACCAAACACACCTCGGGCTGAGGCACACAGCAGTTACTTGCTAACAGCGGGATATCCACAGGGACGGAATACCTCACAAAATCCCTGTTGGAAAAGGATTTCCAGGCAAGGATTCCTGAACGTATTTTTTCCCCTAATGTGTGAAAGACCTAACCAAGCTCTGCCTGACTATTTCTCTCCAAGCGCAATTCATTTTTAGATTTTAAGATTACAGTCCGGAAACCTTGTTTCATTTGTGTTTTCACAGCCATCAGCGTGGGGTAGTGACGTTGAAGTCAAGCGTTCTTCGAAATGGTGGTTAGAGCTACAGTAGATAAGGCGATCAAAACAGTTGTAGCAACGCCGATTGGTTAAACGCTCTCCAATAGCTTCAAAATGAACCAGAGATCTGCACCCAGTAGGAGGCATCAACTGTAAACACCTCCAAATGGAGCGTGGCCAGACCATATTCACAATGTGAATTTTAGGTCTGCTTACACCAGGCTATGAAAGACCCAGTCCCTTCCTGAAGCTATAGCAAAATAGGGCAAAATATATGGCGTCAATATAGTCTAACAAATCGCGCTCGCAGAATTTTGTGTTGAGCACACACTAACACTAACACACTAACTAAGTCGAGCGCGCAGAAAGTTGTGTCGAGCGTGCGGACGTCGTATGTTGAGTGTGCAGAAATCTGTCTAGCACACTTTCTGATTTGAGAGGTTAAGGCAAAACCATGGGCACAATGATTGCAATGTCACAAGAACTGAAATAAAGCTGCACATACATCTGCTCAGATCTAAACCTCTGCTCTCTCGAAATTAATTTGCGCTTGCTCGACATGGAAACAAATCAAAAGAAGTGACAATCCTATTGATCATAGCTTCGCTTTTTGTTACAAACTCGCTATAAAAAAAATAGGACAAAGAAAAAAGGGCAACTGAAAGAGGAGGGGTAGTGGTGTGAAACTATGAGCAATGTAGTGAGGAGGAGAAGAGAGTGGTGCTTACTGATACTCAGATGCGGGAGGGTTCTGTACAGTTTGCTCAAAACAACGTTTTTGGAACACTGGTTTCAACAAAAATGAATGGGCAAGGGCAATTCAAGGGCAAATCCAGATAGTTGGAGTGCACTTATAAATGCTTTTAGGTTTAAAACAGAAACAGAGTACTGGAAGTATTAGTTCTTTGTTGAAAAGGTTACATCATCATAAATACAATGACACATCTGCAATCATAATTGTCAAGGATTATGCAATGCATTTCTCTTATTATTGTATGATAAGTTCCATATCTAGTGATACGGTATAGGACACGCGCGTGCTCTTTCAAAAACCCACTGTGCTGTATTTCGACTGCAGCTTCAATGTGTGATTGATGCAAAAATATTAAACTGAAAGCTGGTGCAAGCTGTTATTGTACAATGCAGAGTAACTTGAACAGGTGCCTTAAAATGCTTCCAGCTACTAGAAGCCTTGCTGTCGCAGTCTGGAGGTATAGACAGGTTCTCATCTGTGACAAAACTTGAGAATGCGTCAATTTAACGGATCAGGGCTCAACAGATGGGGGTCTAGCTGGCATCCTCCTCATTATTGGTCCTCCAAGCCCTCATCTCTGCCACCACCACCTGTCCAGCAGATCTAATGTTATTCAGGCACCTGGGCAGGCCATCACAAGCCATCATAAAAGTTATGCTCTGCGGGCATCCAAGCCCATCCACAACATGTCACCGCAAAGAGGAAGAGATACACGTTCATATAGAGATAGTCACCTACAGTTTACGGTGTCTGGAAGGTGTTAAAATGGAATGAAATGCAACCCATGCGTGTCCTAGCAGTGCAGCGCATGTGGGTACAGCATGGTGTCGGACAGCTTTGCACCTTCATGGCTGTAAGAGCAAGAAGTACTTCCCCCACGGACGCTCACAGAGGCACGTCACCATTTGTTGTGGATTTACATAATGTCAACTTCTTCTCGAGCCTCACGTGTGTGCAAGCCCAGACTTCCTCTCCCATCACAATGTTCCAATCATGGAAAACAGCAGCTGACAACAAATATTCAAATAGACGAGAACAATGCTTGCTGAAGCAGAGGATAGATCCATATGTATGTGGCTGGCATCAAACAGCTGAGTCCACTTCACTGCTGTCCAAACAGGAAACATTAAGATCTGTTTCATTCAAGTCTCCTTGATTATTCCCTTACTTTGTCTGTTTCAGACAGACCTGGATATGAGTTCTATCACTAAAACATGCACATTATTCCCTTTCTGGTTATATCATTTTAGGCTTGTGTGGCCTTTTTTTTCTTGATGCATTATTCCTATAATATAAACCATTTTCAACACTATAGAATAGAAAATGCTTTTGGCAATATCTTTAACACAATAAAAACTGCATGCATAACAACAATCTGTTTCCGACACCGGGTTATATTTGAGCATACCCTTCATCCATCATTAGTAAACTGTTGTTTCTGCTCAGATCGCCACAGATATCTTCACTGCTGTGAAAACAAACATATCATCTGTCATCAGAGCAGTGGCGCAACATTTCAATCTGTCCCGCTTTTAAATGATGCACGATGTAATGTACTGAGTGAGAATCAAGTGTTACTTGTTGTTAGTCATTGGAAGTTTGTGGTGCTGGGGCTTAGACTTTGTTAATAGCAGTGTTTTCGTAAACTTGTTGAGCACTGAAAACAAATGGTTCACTGCTTAAACTAGGGCTGGACGATATGGCAAAAATGTATATCACAATATATTTCTTTATTTAGGTCGATGCTATATAATTCCAATATAGATATAAACAATGTAAGCCTCAGACAAAACTGCTAAGAACACGCACAATGGAGTACTTACAAACGTCAGAAAAATGAATGCAGTCTATGAGATTTCCTCCTATAAAACTATAATACTTTAGAAATAAAAAGGCACAAATAAATGTTCACCTTTTAGCCTTCATACAAACAAGAAATGTGAAATCACAGTCACATAAATAAACAAAACTCTCAACTGTGTTATTTTCTTTCCGTTAGCATTTACATTTAATTTATGACGGCTATATTGAAATACACCAGTAGGTGTCAGTAGCGGTTCTGGTGTGTGCATAATCCCATGAATTAGACACAGCCAAATTTCACAGAAGAGACTGTTACATTTGCTGTTAGGTGAGAGAGTTTTTTGGCACTTTTGGCACTTGAAAATAGCCCACTACTACTTATGGGGTGCATTATGTAGTGTAAGTAACCATGCACAGTTGTTTTGTTTTGGTTTGCCTTGAATACAACTGAATGCTGCGATCGTCATTCAGTGGCAAATGCTGCGTAATGTATATCTTATGGAAATACCGGAAATAAGTATAAAAAATCATATCACCGTTATTGAAAATATTTATATTGCGATAGATATTGATATTTAATTATTGTCCAGATCTAGCTTGAACCACACTTATTTTGAAGAACCTCAAATTTACATCACTGTCGCATGTTGGTTGATAAACAGCTGTCAACAAATGGGCACCCTACTGCGTTTTATACCCAATGTTGTTGTAATGCTGGTTTTAACCACAAGGGTCATTCCAAACACAAATGGATGAGAGCGAGTGTTCTGCAAAAGGTCCTGGGGTTGATTAAAGATGGGTGTGCTCGGAGGCAGGACGGACGAGGATTTCCCAGAGTTGTATGGGAAGCACAGTATCTGCACTACTGCCATTAAAAACTGTAATATAGGTTTAGCCTCCTGGAACTCAGCCATCAATAAGAAGGTCTTCATGACAAAGGCAAACAGCTTACAGGCGCAACCGCCTGATAAGGCCAATAACCTTATTCACTCTTCACTGGTGGACTTAATCGAGTTAGGTTGACATCATGAACTGAGATAATAGCAATAAATAACATTTTCTGTGAAATAATTCTGGTACTATGTCTGGATTGAAGGCTTATGAGACTTCTTAAAGAGCTGTTACGCTCTCACACACACACACGCAAACTCCACACTCAAATGAGCAATCATTAGTTAAAGTTGTATCTGTAATCTACTGAAACTGACAACTTTCTTTTTATAGAGCTTCAGAGTGGAGCCCTGTGGCCAACAGCTGTTATTCTACATGGTGCGTCACAGCAAATAAAAACTGAATTATTTTTTTGTTTATGCAACATAACTGAACCTAACTCTATGGCTGTTTACATTGTTATATTTGTACTTCATTATGTATTCATTGCACGACACTGTGCCCTGGAGGAAAAAAGGAAACATATTGAAGTATTGACTTCTCCCATTCTCAATATAATAACTTGCCCCCTGTCCAAACACACGCTTCACTCGCGCCTCTGCCCGCCTGTACAATGTGTAATTGTGAGCTGTCAAAAGTGTTATCTATGACAGTCTTGCTGATAGTTCCTTCATAGACTAACAATCATCAGATTTGCTCATACCCCCATGTTGACAGAAAAACAAGGGCTTCAATTTTATCAGCAGTGTCAGTTCAGTAGTCATCACACTCAAGACACAGTAAATGCCCTTGACTAGACACTTCAGAGCTATCATTCAATCCTTTGTTTACTACATTGTACAGAACCAAGTATACCATGTCACCCCCGCTGTAATTAACCCATTCATTCAACATTTACACGTGTGCGGATGGGTTATTAGGTGCACTGATGGGTCCATTGCATGGGAAGGGGGGGGGGGGGGGCGGGGGGGGGCTGGGCACCCACCGTAGCGGTGG
>JAOEGT010002909.1:0-11377 GCA_025447795.1 Speoplatyrhinus poulsoni
AGGAGTCAACAATTAGCCAAAGTGAAAACATTGCAGCCTCTCAAACCAGATGATTGGACAGGTTGGTTCAATTAGCCCACCCTAAGTTTGCTTGCTAAGTTTGGACCAGAAATATTGTTCTTGTAACGCAGTAGTGCAGCATTACTTGGAGTAAGTGTAATATAATTACTGTTTTGTAAATGGTAATTAGTTACACTATTAGTTGGTGAAGAAATTAATAATATTACAGCAACAAGTTTCTAGTAACTAGTAGTTACTGCCCAGTGCCCAACACTGGTCATAAACCGGTAGCAGGCACTTGGTTTTCTAAACATACTAAAGACTACAACCAACTACTGCCAACTGTAGAATGTGTCAGTTGGGCACAGTCTTGGCAGTGTGCATGCACCTTTAAAGAAGATTCTAGACTGCATGCGTGATAGGCGTATCAGCATGGTTGTAGAGTAATTGTATGCGGTTAACTGCCATGCCAATGCTGGTGTTGTTAACACTATTAACACTAAAAATACCTATGTCTTCTTGGAACCAGGCAGGAAACTGGTCTGCATATTTCCTTCTTGCAGCAAGCGAACTGCCTTGGTCTCCTAGCAGCATCCATCCATTAGATGAGAATGGACAGACACTAGCTAGGATAGCATTTCTTTCCTACAGTATAGTAACCCTAATGTGTGTGTGCAAATCCAAAATGGACCCAACATTTCAGAGGGGCACAACCTGTTGAACTTGTTTTTTTTAACCATAACCAATAATTATACATTTTCACTTTAGCCTATAAGTTATAGGCTAACTGACTTGACACATTGTCTGAATTGTTGAATTTGTTTGAATTCAAAGTTTTTCACCAAAGGACGATTTCTCAGAGCAAGTCTGTTGTAGACTATTTCAGGTGGAGGGAGCAGAGTAAAAAGACCTCTTACCAAGCTCTGTACATACCTTAGCTACAGACAGCAAATACAAGTCACAAGAATGCTAATTATTAGAAATATTAAACATACAAGGTCATTGGTGTTAAATACTTGCCGATGAAGCTTTCAGTTGCCTTTGTTATATACAGCCACGTTAAAAATGTCAATATGTGCTTTAAGTGGTCATTAATCTTGATAGCACCGTAGTTTGTTTGTCTACTGTGGAGCCAACACATTTCCTGGCACTGTGGATAAATGCAAAACATTGTGTGTTCATGCTGCATAACCCTTGATACAACGTTTTCCTGCAAGCCCTGGTTGCACCTGTCTTCATCAAGTGCTATTGTTTCACCTTTGTGTGTACCAAATAGAGCCAACCATCAAGTCTGTGTGAAGACATCACTATATTGTACATTATACTGTACCTGGCTATCAGCCCATTAGTTATATACATGTATACTTTCATGATGTCAATAATGTATGTGAGGATTGTAAAACGCAACACACAACATACAAATTGAGAGTGTTAATTGCTTCTTTTTGGGAGGGCATTTCTGATTTTTTCAAATAACGCTGAATAATAACACTTAACACTTAAATGTCTGTGTGCATTCTTTAATTGTTCTTTTAAAAGCTCTAAAGCTCCAGAAAGAACCATCATAAACCAAAGAGAAAATAAGTTATTTGTAGCCATGGGTCAAAATGATTTTGTGGTTGACAATAAATGGTACAGTAAATGCGCCTTTCCACCTCTTACTGTCTAATCTCCTAATAAATAAGTTCTATTGATTCAATGAAACCACTAAGGTGTGTTTCATGTTCTGTCACACTCACAACTGAGGTGTCCTGTTCTGATGATGCAATTCGATTATGAAATGTGAAAATCTATTCCTATTGCGTTATATTTCCTATTACATGGCTGCCAAGTATGTATCCTAAACCATCTTATGGATAATGAAATCTCATTATATATTTTTTTTATTTAATTGGAAATTAAAGAAAACTCCAAGGTTTCTTCACAGTGCCAGTAACAGGTGCATTCCCATTCCTGACACAAGGCAGCTAGAATAATAAAATGATGAATGTTGCTGTCATTTTGTGTGGATGGTATTGTCCTGTGTATGTGTGTGCGCGTTCTGGGTGTGTTTGTGTGCATGTATGAGCATGCCCATATCCAAGGCATTTAAAGAAATTTAGGCCAGAACTATAGGTTTTTATTTTCATAAGTCCTTTTTCCCTTTTTAAAGCCAGATTGAAACCTGTTCAACCAACCTTTGTATCTGTGATCGATTATGGTGATTTGCTTTAAATGCATGCTGCATCATCCCTGCTTAGAACATTACACTCTGTATATCATGCAGCTTTGTGCTTTATCACAAATTCTGGAGTTAGCCTGTATGAAATGGTCAGATAGCCTTCACTAGCTAAACGTAGGCAGTTTTTATCTACAAGGCAATGTAGGAAAATGTAGGAATAATGCCCAGTTATCTCTGTAGTCTGCTTAACGTTGTAGCAAGTAGCTACAGCACATGGTCCGGCAAGCATCTGCTTTTATTTGAATTTCTATGGTCAGGTCCACTTTAGGAAAAACTGCATTTTCATATTACACACCAATAACATGGAATAATTGACAAAATAGTCTAAAGTTAGAGGGACTACTATCGCTTAGAGAGTTTAAGACTCTGGTTGCAAGTGTTTCTGAGGAAAAATATTTCTGTTCAGGACTGTTTTACATTTTAAACGTATATGGTTTTATTGGAATATGCTTTTTTCTTTTTCTTGGTTTTTCCTATTTCAATTATAAGGTACAAGGTATAATATTAAGGTAAGTTATAAAATAAATAATATAAAATAAGATACCTTGTGTTTACCACTGTGCAGGATTGTGCGCCATGCCACCCACGTGCAACAGCCAATGACCATGGACGATGTAGGATTACACTGCTTCTTAATGTGTGGCATGGTCCCAAGGCCTACGCAACACTGGACAGTCCCCACCTTTCACCGCTCAGTTCTGTGGTGTGTGTGTGTGTGATAAAACCCTGGCACTGCTTCACACAGGGACTGAACCCCCATCATATATCAGATGAGCATTTGGGATAACCCCAGATGCCTCTAGCCCTGTCATTGCTCTCACTTTGAAGAAACACCTGGACACCCCACATTTCCCCACTTGGTAACTTCTCATAGTCTCCAAACACACACACACACACACACACACACACAGTACAAAACTCTCCACACTAGTGTACGATAAAGCATATTGCTGTTAGATGACAGGTGAGAGGTGAGGTTGGGTCTTAGGTGGCATAATAAGCAAGGCAGCACTGCTACTCAATATAGCAAAACAAAGATGCCAACTGCTAACTACGTGAATTCAAATATAGTCTCTATACAGTAAATGGAGTTGGACATTAACCAAGTAAAAAATCAGACCTGAAGCACCTACTTGAAGCTATAGTCTATCTGCCTATGCACTATAGGCTATAGGCTGTAGGCTGTAGACCTATAAAATGTTTCCAATAAAATCTTAACTTCTTAATTCATATATTTTTTAACACTATTGCCTATCAGCCTCGATTTATTCATTTATCACTTGTGCAATCGCCTTTAACATTTTCTGTTTAACAAAGGACGTTGAATGATTATTAATCAAAACATGTTTTGATAATAGGCTAAACAATAAAACCTTGTAAAGTTTTTCAATAACCCTTCCTAAAATAACATAATCACGTGTCCTTCGGCCCAACTGTTGACTCCTCCCCCACAAGCATGTGTTATAAGCACAAGCAGAGCAAGACACCTGTTATAGTCGCATAGCAGTCAGCATAAAGACGCTCTTAACTCACTAATCGTAGAGATGATCGACCAGACGCGATACGTTCTCAGCGCCCGCATTATTGGGATCATACGCACAGACTCGCCCAAAGTAAAGGTTAGTAGTAGGCTAACACGTTTTCCCCATTGTATGATTTTCTTTGAAGCTACAAAGGCATCAGCGTGTGTTTAATGTTTTTTTTTTGTCATCCTCTTTCCACAGATGTTCATTATGTCTGTTTCATGGTCCGATGCAAATGAGGTTATCATCTACAGGTCTTTCCAGGAATTTAAGAAATTCCATGTAAGTAGCCTGTACAACATTATAAGCTTTAAGCACATGAATTTTTTATTGTCATAACATTGTCAATAATAATATACATAATAATTTGTTTAAACAGAAGCAACTAAAAAAGACATTCCTACACTTTAACCCAAGCGGGAGAAAAATGCCCAAATTTAAAGGTAAGTTATATTGTATAGTTCCACCATCAGTGGAACAGTGTTAAGTAATAGTGCTTTATCAGCATTGTTGTTATGTATTTTAATTATTACAACCAGTCCTCTTTCATCTGTCTTCAGGTGGGCCATTCAAGAGAAGCATGCAGCAGAAGGGTTCCAGAAAGTCAGTCCGCCAAATGAAGTTCCTGGACGAATACTGCTCTGAACTGTTGAATTTCGACGCAGCTTTGACCCAGAGTTCAGAGGTCACGCAGTTCTTCACACCCAGAGCACATGACCTGCAGCCGGACTTCACCAAAAACAGGTGGGATACTGTGGGATATGTTTCCACCCCTCACCCCTCCAAACAAGCTGTATGTGATTCCCTTGAGAAAGCGCCGGTAATGTGACTCCCGTGTGTGGTGTAGCATCTTGATCCTGCACTCAGACGAGCTGCCTGGCGGCTCTCGTGGAGACCTGGGGGGCGAGCCCAAACGGAGAGCGGGCTCCGTCACGCAGCCGTTTGTCACGCAGAGCTACCGCTGCCTGGCTGCCTACGAGACCAAGGACACAAAGAACCGTCCGTTTAAGGTTGTCCCGGAGGAGAAACTGGATGTGCTTATTAAGGACCCAGCAGGTCAGTGTTAAAGCGCTACGTAAAGCATCTTCATGTTGGATTGTGCAACATTGGGACTTTCATTAAACCAGTAACTTTAGACACATACTATAATTAACTCAGGAAACAAAGGAGACAAACTGGATATACTGTAGGCTTATGTGCAGTAGCAGGCTGTGGTGTTGCCATTGGATGGTGTTTTAAAATGTCTCTGCTCTGTCTTCAGGTTGGTGGCTAGTGGAAAACGAGCTTAAGCATCTGGCCTGGTTTCCTGCTCCCTACCTGCAGATATGTGACGAGGAGGACCAAACGGATGACCCAGATGGATATACGATGGAAGGTGTGTTTGTTGAGCCACGTTGATGTGTCAATGAAATGACCAATACATGACACAGGCTTTATTGAAGTAGTTGCTTTTCATTCTGTGTCTTATTCATGGATTACATTGTTAAAAGTGTGCACATGGTCTTGAGAGTCATAGAAATATCTTGTTTGTTGGTTCTGCTGTCCAGGTCCACTGTACTGTGCAGTGAGGAACTATGCCAGCAAGGCTGAAGATGAGGTGGCGCTGACCATCGGCTGTGTGGTGCAGGTGCTCCAGAGGTCTAACGACGGCTGGTGGCTTGTAAGGTATGTCAATATGACAGCCGTTATGCTCCCATTGTTGCCTTGTTAAAGCTGCATTGTTTTCATATCAGACACGTGCAGATGGAAGTGTGACACCTCTTGTTCCATTGTGCTGTTCCAGATACAACATGAGGGTTGGGTATGTGCCTTCCATGTACCTGCAGCCATACGCCAACCCACACGCAGGCCTGTGCAGCCTGCAGAGAAAGCTGTATTCCTCTACAGTGAACCTGGCGGCCCCCCCCAGGCCAGCAGACAGGCAGACTGGCTGCCTGGCTCTAGCCAGCCTGCCAGGGGAGGAGAGCTCTGCCTCAGAGAGCCGCAAAGGCAGCCTGAGCAGCACTACCACCCACTTCAGCATCTCCAGCTTCACCTCAGGCTCCTCGGGCAGCGGAGAAGATCTCCGTGGCAACCGAGGCAGTAGCCGGTCTGCGTCCATGTGCAGTGAAGGCAGCAGTGAGGGGAGCAGCTCTGATGTCAGCAGCAGCTCCACCCAGGCCAGAGGAGTGGTTCCAAGGGTGCCCCCCAGGCCCCAGACCCAGGACATCCTGACACGGTGCACCACCATGACACGCAAGGCAGCTCTGGCCTCCAGGACCCGCCTCCTCTCCCAGTCAGAGACCCCCCAGAGCCGCTAGAGACCACTGGGCGTAAAGACAGTAGGGGGGGCTATTGGTGGGCTGAGGTGGTTGTAGGTATCAGTAGAGATGCCTGCTGTTAGCCCGGAAGTAAACGTTAACAAAATGTTTAAGTTATATTTGATAAATTATACTTTTGTTATTTTGTGTATCGCAAAGCTGTAGTTGTTTATCTATTCTCTGAAATGTGTGTATATTTCTCGCTGAACCTTTATGGCCATTACAACCTTTAGGCCTGTTATAGTATTGTTTCCCTAAAATATACAGTATCTAAAGGAATGCGGAATAAATAGTATGACTTTCATAATATGAAAAATAGTACAGTACCAGTAGTTCACAAAGAACACCAATTACTTTGTTTTATTGTATATGTAACTGGTAGGAAAAATAAATTTCATAGGAGTTTAAGATGCATCAATAATATTGTATTGTACTGTATATTGTATCAATAATACACTTTAAAAAAAAAAGGCTTCCTTTGATCATTGACTGTGTGTGATAATAAAATTGACTATGAAGTAATGCAGCCATTGTCACAATATATTTGTTTCTGATTGTCAAACTGGTAGTTTAAAAACGATACATAAATGCACAAATGTCTTGAAAGCTACCGTATACAGTCAACCCAAAAGATAGTAGTTATAACATTTGCTGTTGCTTTCTTTTTGAAAGTGAATGCTTGTACACTTCAACATACAACTACAACATATAGGCAACACATTCCTCCTAGTGCAGAGAAATACAGTTTATATCTATGCACGCATGCAAATACACACCAATACATACGGTATATAGACCAGTAGTGTATGTTCTGTATTGTGTTCATGAAGAACACAACTGAAGGGTGACAGATATAACTATAAAGCATTTTTGAAGAGTGCATATAAGCTGTTTCCCTGCTATGTAATGTACCTTCCTCTGTAGGCTGTAACACCAATATGCTGTCAGGGTTTAATGGTAGCCTGCCATGCTTCCTGGGGTTTCCCTTCACTCTTTTACTCATCTTGGACTTTGTCTGTGTCTTGTCATTACACACACCTGGTGTTCATTCCCCTAATTAGCTTGAGCATATGTAGCCCTCTGTTTCTCCCTGTCCTTGTCGGTTATTGTTTGCTGTTCCGGTGAGTGCATGCGGTTTGGTTTTTGAAACCAATTAAATTGTGTTGTTCTAAACCCAACCTGTACTTGGTTTCTGCCACTGCACCCACTTACCTCGTGTCATATGCATTATTTAAATACTCAGATTCCACATCTTTCTCAACATGTGACAGCACAGAGGACCCAGCTGAGAGCCTTCAGAATAATATAAACTTTTGGGTTTGGTTTGCTTTACAGCCAACATTCACAGTGCTGTGAGCAAGACATTTTAACAGATGGAAGATATAGGCTACTCCTATTACTGTAAGATGATTTTCTCTAGGCTTGAGCCTGTATTTTAGTAATAATAATTGCCTACTTACTGTAATTGCCATGCTTCCTCCAGTGCCAGCAACAAAAACGTGTCATAACATGACATCACAGGCCAATCTTCACAGTGTCCTGCATGTAGCCAAAATATTTTCTTTATTATATTTTATCTTATATTCTAAAAAACACTTTTACTTGAATACACTCAATACTGTATTATGCAATAAATCAAGTTATTAATAAACACAAATCCTACAGTCTATACAGTATCTCCAGATGAGACAGGACTTAACAAACTATCGCAAACAAAAAAGAATTAATTTGAATGAATTACAATGAAATACAATAAGTCTTTCCTGACACCTTTGGTTTTGGTTGTCATTCTCAACATGATCAACAGCACAAGAAGTGGTACCAGAAGATTCTGTTTGTGTTCTTCCTGCGGTCACATAGACTTCCACTGCCTGTTTTTGACTCCTTTAGGTATAAGGCATGACTAATTCCTATACACTATGGCCTAGTAGGCAATAATTATAAGAAGCAGACTTATGAATTATTATGTATATTAGTCATTAGTATTATGCTGCATGACCTGCACTATCAGTAACCAGATGTATGTGTCATGGATGCAGCTATAAAATATTATTCTCAAGCGCATTACTCTATAAAAACTTTTTTTTTAAAACATATCTGCTGCTGTCACAATTTTATTTTCTAGATATGTTAAAAAATTAAAATGTATGCACAGGTGTACAGTTGCTGGCGATGATAGAGGTACTGTACTGTAGAGGTGAGGCAGTTTGCTCAAGGCTACATGTATACTGTAGGCCTGGGACCGTTCAGTTGGGAGTCATTTAAAGGAAATACTGAACTACTTCCTTAATCGGAAGACAAATTATGTGTTACACATTCCACCAACATGTTTTTTTTTGGTTGTAAGTAAATTTACCTGTGGCAATTTGCCTGCCATTCATCACTTGACTTACTGTAGTTATGTGCTACATGAGTACTACTGTTTACATAAGGAAGGACACATATTTCAAATATTACAACACTGTTGTGTTTAGTTTGAATGCTGGGAAATGGACTGTGTGTGTTTGTGTGTGAGCATGCGGGTTGCCGGGCTAATGCATGCATAGCTGTATGACATTATGACAGAAAACTTAAGCAGTGTGAGATACTGAACTGCTATTATTGTACTGCTGTATACTTTGTTTTTATATTATTATTTCAATTGTATAATATTAGTATCTGTATCATGTACAAAAATGTGAGATTATGGGGTGGTGGTTTGGTCACATGCAATACTAGTATAACATAATATATACTATTTATAACATAAAATATGTTATAAATCATCTATGGTCCAAGGTTTCCTCTAGACGAATTAGACTTTTATCTTATAATATAAAAGAAGAATAAAATATAATGCTAGCTCTTAATCTTCTTGATCGCACTAATCACTTTCAGTTTATCTGGTTTACTGTAATCATAAAACATTTTCATTTACAGCAAAGTATTCTTCCCCTAAAGCAAATTACAAGTCTTCCTTAACAGAAAGGAGGGTGTTTTTTTTTTTTGCTACAACTAAATATGACTGAACTGATAAGACACATTGCTGTTAATAGTCAGAATTATGATCTCAAGACTCTATCCATTTACAATTGCCAAAGGTCCTTGCTGGTTTCCGACTGTACATTTGGTCAGCTTCGTCAGCTTCGTCAAAATCAATTGATATTAATGGGACCCCCTTCTCAGCACCTCCCCTCTCCTCACTCAGCTCCTTCATACGTTTGACATTTTTTTAAAGTTGTGCAGTGGAGTCAGGCTCAGAGCTAGAGTGCAGTTACACTTTAATAATCGGTTAATTTAATTTATCTATAAAAAATATATTGACATATTGTATAATTATGATTTTTACACAAAATTGTTTCATTTTTTTCTTGTCATGCATTTTTTAAGGCTTACTTCCTTGTTAGCATCTGCAAGAAAATGACACATTATATCCTCAAGCTTTACAACTCCACTAAAATAATAAATTGTGTCTTGGCAGGATCATTGTTCTTGTGAAAAATTATTTATGGAGCAGGAAGTATGAAGTACAAAGCCACGTGTATAGCAGGATGGATGAAGAATGTAATGGCTTTAGCAAATAAAATGTAAACATCTTCATATATATCTTACAGTTTTGGATGTATTTCTGGAATTAATTAAAGTACAATGACAATTAAACCCAACACAATATTTAAAACTTCTATTCAATATACAATTAATAAATATACTTCTTTAAAATGTTATTGTAAACAATAAAATGCATAATATCTTACATTTCAGTTACATCACATGTAAACATGGAAAAAAAGCTTTTCCTTTGCTCTGCTTTCACTCTCAGCACTGGCATAACCTGTGGTAAGCAGTCTTTAAAGTGACAACAAGCCTGATGATTAGAGGGTAATGTTTTCTGCACTGACATGTACTGAATCCACATCAGAATACTAGGACCCATTTCTCAATACCTTGGTCACATTTCCTAAACTCTGTCTTGAAATAGTTCTCGTCTTTACCAACTTTCATCTTGGCACCAGTTAATTTGACATCCAAAATGCACTAGAACAATCATAAAACTTCACAACACTAGCAAATGTTGTCATTAGGAAGCATATGATATCAGTCATAAAACAATTCCCTAAACATTTTGCATAGATGGTAATGAAACACCTGGGTCCTGGTACAATGGGAATAAGCTTCTGGTTAGTCTAATTGATCAAAAGAGTATTCACTATTATTTTTAAAATTTTGAATATATTTCTTTATAATATTACTGCAGTATCACAGCAAATGGCTATATTTTTCTATAAACTATTAATTAAAAAAGAGCGTAAACATGCAAATTTCCTTGCATTTTGTTCCAAAGCAATGAATAACAATATAGTTTAGCCCTCATGTTGTGCTCACTGTGTCAAGAGTTGAGCAAATGTGACCAAGGTATTGAAAAATGGGTCCTGGCCTTTCCGATTGGAAAAAACTGTAATGTTTTCAGGAAACAAACTACAATTGCATCAACAAACCACAGGGAGGCACTAGTCAGAATTGGCCCCTGAAATCTCAGAAGGTATACTTTCTATAGATTCTGTGGAGGAGTTTCGAGACCTCAATGAGTGACAGTTCTGATCTTGGGATATTTGAGGGATGTTCATCCCAGAATGCATCAGGGGCAAGTAGATGTCATCCATGTTGGGCAGAACAATCACTTTCTGAAATTGACAAAACAGAGCGTATTCACATTTTGCGTTTCTCCTCACACTATCAAATAGTGCTGTGTGTGTGTGTGCTAACTTGGAACTCATCCTGCAGTTTCTTCTGAATCCAATCTGTTACATGGCAGATCGTCACCTCCCTCTCTCCGAGTTTAGGGCGGACATGTAGATCCAGTTTAGGAGGCACGCAGAAGCTGTACCTAGAGACACACACACAGATGCTTTTTTGATATTAGGAAATGTATTTAAAAAATGAAATGGAGGCAAATATAGGAGGCACAGATAAAACTAACAATATGCTAGATTTGCATGATGAATAACAGTAAAATAACAATACTGTAACTGCAGCACTTTCATCTTTTTATATTAATCTTTGTGCGCTTGTGGAAATATGAAATTGCTACCTTTTAAAGGAGTGATTGGGATTGAGTGTTTAAAACTACAAAATGTCGATTGCACGGAGGTAAGGACCCAAACGCGAGACACGCATCGAACATAAATATTTATTCCAAAAGAAACAAAAAGGTAGGACCGCAGGAGCAACACAACAGAGATACCAGTGTTGGGCAAGCTACATTGAAAATGTAGTGACCTAAGCTACCAGTTACTCTACGTTAAATTAAGCTTAACTACACTGAAGCTACCCCAAAAGAAATGTAGCAAACTAAG
>JAOEGT010002920.1:0-11375 GCA_025447795.1 Speoplatyrhinus poulsoni
CGGCTCAGCTCTCTTTTCGTCACAACGGTGCGGTAAAGCGATTGCAATACCGCTCCCGCTGCTCCGATTCTCCGGCCTATCTCTCACTCCATAGTCCCCTCACTCGCGAACAAGACCCCGAGGTACTTAAACTCCTTAAACTCCACAAAGCCTTGTGTCATGGCTTTTGTGTTTAACACAAAGCATTACTAGAATATTAGCACATACATTGTTTATTTAGATTTAGACTGTTGTATGTATGTTGCATGTATATTTAATCAGCTATACCCATTGTTTTTGACAAAATACAGCATATACACATAACACTGTAACATATTCCTTCTGAATAATTTCAATATTGGAACAAATGTTTAGCTGATAGTTTTACCATACCTTTAACTGAATCACCAACATCTATCCAGCTACATTCCTCCTGAGTAGAGTTAGGGGCAGGGTGACTTTGGGCTCGGCAGTAGTGAACTGTTTTACGACCATAGAAGCTGTCATCTATCTGTATTACTTGCCCTGAACCACATTGCAGTGTAGCATTTTGGCCCCCACAGGCAATGGCCCTCCCTGACTCTGAGGAAAGCAAAACACACACAGACATTTGCATTTGTAAACTGCAAGCAACAGAGTACAAACACAGACACTATCACATTAAAATGGCATACCATGCTGGCATATGAAGTGCATTTCCTGGCTACAATTCTTTGTGGCTTCCCACTGGAAGCCTGAATGTCTCAAGATGTGTCCACAGGCTGCTTGGGGATCTGGGGCATTCAGCCAGTTGTTATATCTGATGTCAGAGGCATCCAGCCAGGACAGAGAACCTGAAAATGTATGAAATGTACAACTGATGGTCATGTACTTTCCATTGTTTATAGTTTATGTTGAAATGCAAGAATGTTATTTCAGGTCATTATTTCACTTCTACACATGGGGTCAGTTGTAGACAGTAGTTGTGGATGTGTCATCAATGAGTCCTGCTTGGGAGTGGGGACTAGTGACAAGACGAATGAATGATGAAGGTTAGCTTATTTGTGGAAGACAATAGCGACTTGACAGCAGGCCTGCTGTAAAGCAAAAACAAATTACACGTATCCTTCATGGAGACAGCTGCTTGAGGAAGATATCTGGACATGCATGCCGCCAAACAATAGCCAGTATACAATACAAGCATCATAAATCTGCGAGAAAGGCATCCGCATCTTATCGCTGCCTCCTCACCTGGCAGGCATTAGGATATACTGCAGTGTTCAGGCACAGCACTGAGAACAAACACGTTTACGTTACTTGTTCATTCTGACACAGCTACCAGAATCAAGACCAGATTTACTTGTCAATTACAGTCAAACAAATGGTGAAATTGGTGCATTGCAGCACAAGACAGAGACAACTAATATATACACTGTCTGCAACTAATAAAAACTTAACAATAGAAGTTTATCAGTGTCGGTTTATAAGGTAGACACAATTACAAGCAACCCAGCGTACCCTATACGACATAGTCCATAGAACTGAATGGCTATAGATGGCTACTCACTCTCAGCAGCAGCAGAGTCCATAGTTAGGTTGGGAGAGGCTGGTGCCAGACCAAGCCACCAGTCCCTCTCTGGATCCAAGTACCTCTGCAGGAACTGCTGTGTTTCATCGTTCAGGATGAAGGCCAAGTGTCCTCCAGTCCGCTCACACCAACCCTGGGCACTAAGGAAGGAGCGCTGCACATCCACAAACTCATAGCAGGAGCCATCGGAACCATGTTGGTCCTCTGGGCAGGACAGAACCTCTGAGTTCTCTCCTATATTAGCGGCTGAGCAGCTGAAAGAGAAAAGCAAGAGCACTGCTATGATGTCCATCTCCACCTAGGCTCATGTACGCGGCTACATTCACTCTGTTAACCTGTGTCTTTGAAGGGCGCTGGCAAGAGTGGCAGAGATGCGGACGTCGGTGCCCTTTAAAGACACCAGTTAGCAGATGCTTTGGGATCACCCCTAACATCAGGGCCTGTCTTTGTGTGGTCAACATGATCTTGCTCAGGCACAAACAAAGAACAGGCCTAATTAATAGGCTCTTGAGCCCTCACTGTCTCTGCTTCCATTTACGGAGCACACAGCTGGCACAGAGAGATAAGCTTCCCTTTAAAACAAATCCTTTAATCAGCATTGTATCTGATGACAACACCGTTGCACCAATACATACAACAACTAACAATGCAAAACAGCATGCACGCTATTCTATATCCAGCATCTAGCATGTACGTATGATCTAATACAGAAGAAAAACTTGTAGTGTGTGTAGTAAATGATCCACCTCAACAACTAAAAGATGCGCCCTGTCACATTTATCTTTACTGCTCAGCAGAGTCGCATGTCCGCCAGCAGGTGAAACTGTCTTGTTCTTTCTTTGGCTCTATAGAACCCAGAGTCACACACTTACACCTCAGCTCCCTGTTAATGTCAGCTTGTCTGTAGAGGGGTAGAGACTGATGCAAGCCTGTAGGACCACAGTAGTGGGAGATGTATTCAGGTGTGGGTTTTTATAACAAATCTAGTTTCAACCACAGGGGAAAGTCCGGACACCAAACAGCCTCCATTCAAAGCCACTAGAAAATATTTATGTCTCAAAAAAACATATAAACGACTGTAATCTATTGCCTTTGGACTTTACTTTATCTGCTAAAGCATCAATTCACATGTGGTGAAAACCTTGATTCGGGCAGGACAAAGGTTGTTAGGAGTGTGCTTATAAGATCTTCTAACATAACTGAAGCTGTGTTAACAACACAGTGTGGTAAGAGTGATGTAATAAACTTGTATTTCAAATACAGATACTAGATATTTGTGAAAAATAAGAGTCTTCCTGGAATGCTTTATTGACAATAAGATTGGTCTATGCACTGGAAGAAAAAAACTACACAAAAAGATGTACATCTCTCTCTCTCTCTCTCTCTCTCTCTCTCTCTCTCTCTCTCTCTCTCTCTCTCTCTCATTATGATGATTTGAGTATGTAGACCTAAGACAAAGCTTTGCAAAAATGTCTACAGTGGTAAAATGAACCTCTATGTGTTGTACGTGCTAGAACATCCAGGAACATTGCTCCAGGAACAAACAGTATCGTACAGCTATTAGTAAGATTAGTGAGATAAGATTTTACTTGACTGAACTCTAACCCCTAAATTGCATATGGGGGAGTGGTTTACATGGTCTTTATAAGCAAGCTTGCCTTGCTTATCAGTACTTGACTAATCTACATTTGAGCAAATATGTCATATGACTTTGCCAAAAATAAAGACGAGAGACCTGAACCATACAAGGCAGAAGTTAAAGGTGATCTAATATACTGGGCGGAATAATGTACAAGGATCCCTGTTAATTAAGACTGCTACAAATTATTAGTGTTACAATTAATTGTTTTCAATTGTTCATGTTAGTTTAAAAATATAAATTTTCTTCTGATTTAGGTATAGTTCCCAGCTGGTTGCAAGGTACACTGTTAAGAAATGGCCCAGGCATTTTCTCTGTGGGGGAGACTTCCTATAACCACTGGTTTGACGGCATGGCCCTAATGCACAGCTTTACATTCACAGAAAGTAAGCCTTCATGTGGTAAATAAGAGGACAATCAAGACATTCAGAAATAATAATGATGCACATTCTATTTCAGGAGAGGTGATCTATAGGAGCAGATATTTAAAAAGTGACACTTACAAAGATAACATGGCAGCCAATAGAATAGTTGTGTCTGAAATGGGAACCATGGCCAATCCAGGTCCAGGAAAGAATATAATTTCCAGGTAAACATAACCTTGGTCTGAACAAAATTAGACAATGTTTATTATAGTTTGTTATACTATATAATTGTAGACTAGTTACTGTATAGTGATTTTAACATATATGGCCGGTTTCACAGACATGGATTAAGGCTAGTCCAAGACTAAAACAAAAATTCAATGAAGATCTCCATTGGAAAAGGATCTTAGTCTAGGACTAGGCTTAATCAATGTATGTGAAACCGGCCAATAAGGTTTAATTTTAAGATCTACATGATTAAGTCATGCCTTGACTATGCTGTATTATGCTCTGTGCAATTGTATCCACTCTAATGCCCATATGGCCATTGATGGTGATGCAGGCAGGATGACATTTATACCTAATCTTAATCCATTACCAATGCATTTACCTCTTTTCTTCACACTATTTCAGGGTAATTACCTTTCTTAACCACACAGTGCCAGACTTCACAGACAATTGTGGCAGTAATTTTATCAGATATGGAAAGGATTATTATGCCACCTCTGAAACTAACTACATCCGCAAAATAGATCCGATGACCCTGGAAACACAAGACAAGGTAAAATAAGACTTATGATATACATGACGAATGTATCCATGGGTGGAGAGGTTTGGGGTCCTCTGTGTTGGCTGTTGCCCGGTGACCCCACCACGGATAAGCAGTTGATGATAGAAGGATGGATAGTATCCATGGGTCTGACTGGACTTCTTTCCAGGTGGACTACCTCAAATACCTTCCTCTCAACTTGGTGTCATCCCATCCACATTATGATAAAGAAGGAAACACCTACAGTATGGGGACTTCAATAGCAGAAAAGGGAAAAACTAAATATATTGTGTTCAAAGTGCCAGCCTGTTCTGAAAAAGGTAACCATTCAAAAATATTGTTTATACTCAAATATAATTTGCACTAGTTAATATGTATTAATTTAAAGAGTAGCCTAAGCAAAAAAAAAAAAGTTTTAGCTGAAAGCTGCTATTTTGATTTGATTCAGGTTAAATTCTTGACGAATGGAATGAAGTTAATCAACTCTGAATCAGCGTTGTAAGAATGTGTTGCAACTGAACAGGGGGATATATTAGGCTAGTTGAAAGTTCACATTGACCGATGTCAAAAATGCAAAGTTACATCATTATGCCTGCGGACTTTGGCTACACCACTCTAGCTGTTGTTGGTTTTAGACTTAAAGGTATAGTCACTTTTTGTCAAATTCAGCAAATATTTACTTACAGTCACCAGCTGTCCGTTCTGTGTGCATGGTTAAATAATGATCTGGTGTTTCTACACGGCCCTGGCTCTGTAAATGGGAACACAAACAAAGTGGTGCAGACCGCACCACACAACACTGTCCCAGCCTTGTCATTACATGTCCAATTTTTGGGACGCTGCCTCTATGGGAGCACCCTATACGGCAGCGTTTGGGAAACACTGCCCTATGGAATTGAAGGGATAGGTGTTTTTGTTTTGATCAAGTTCAAATATCAACAATCTTTCTCTAGCATCCTTGACGTCACCTAAGACGTTCTACCACTAGATGTCAAACTAAGCATCACAATCCAAAACAAATGCTTTGTGAACCACACACACATGTAACATGTACGTGCGGCCACCCCGTTATGAAATCAAAGTACAGAGGAGTTTAGATTACAACGAGTGATGTCCTTCTCTGCTCAGGATGCATTTGTTCCACTATGTTGTTACAAACAAAATTGTAGTTTTCTGCTACGGTATCGTATTGTTGTAAATATCTTATAGAGCACCTTTAAGTTCGTATTCTGTTCCTTGAATCAGACAAAGCCAAGGATGCACCTGCACTGAAAAATGCAGAGGTGGTCTGTACCATCCCCTGCTCCTCTCTCCTTACACCCAGCTACTTCCACAGTTTTGGTATATCTGACAACTACTTCATCTTCATTGAGCAGCCTTTCAAGCTGGACATCGTCAAGATGGCCACTGCCTACATGAGGGGTGTCAACTGGGCAAGCTGTCTCAAATTCTGCCCTAATGAAAATGTGAGAGAATACTATCAGGCCAATATTGTTCATGAATTTTTTTACAAACCTATACTGCAGATCCATGTTGTCACACATTTTCAATTGGTTTATCATTTTAACAGACACGGATTCACTTGATAGACAGGAGAAGTGGCAAAAAGGTTGAAACTAAGTACTACACAGGGGCAATGGTTGTCTACCATCACGTGAATGCTTTTGAAGACAATGGTCATATGATTGTGGATGTCATCGCCTATGACAACAGCAGTCTTTTTGACATGTTCTACCTGGAAAATCTCAAAGATGCCACAGGGAGCTCAGGCAAATGTTATACTAACCCAACCTACAGAAGATTTGCACTTCCCCTGCATTCTGATCAGGTGGAAAGCATTGTGATGTACTCATTAAATCCATTGTGTTTCATTCACACAGGCTTTATGGTGTGACTATTTAAACTGTCTGCAGGGACTTACTGTAGGAGAGGATCTGGTGAAACTTGAGTATACAACAGCTAATGCTGTGAAGGAGAAGGATGGCAAGCTACTCTGCCAACCAGAAGTGCTTTGTAGAGGTACAATTGGTACATTGTGATCTGTTAAAATAACAGTACTTTACAGTGTGTTTTTTTATAATGCAGAATTATTTGCAACAGGTGTTGACTTACCCAGGATAAACTATGACTTTAATGGCAAAAAGCACCAGTATGTCTATATGGCTTGTGTGGAGATGTCAGCAGTAGCAAAAAAGGTAAAATTCTACCATTGCATGATGCCATGATGTAACAATAAGGTAAGCAACTTGTAACCATCTGTTCCCATGCATAATGTTGCTTTAGTCACCACACTGTAGGAATGAATTCAATAAAAAACAAACAACACATTTATTCACCTGTTAAATGTTTAATTTTAAACCCCCTTCTCTTCAGCATGCACTGTATTATGAATGGATTGCACAATATAGCTGCAGTGCTTTCCCCCCAATCACCATGCAATCCGTTGGTTAAGAACCACAGTACTTTCAGCACAACTCACAACTACATATTGTTTAGGTGTGAATTTGATAAATGTGTTACATACATCTGCCTGGTAACGGACTGTGTCCTGTGCATGGGGTTATGCCTCAGTCTGTTGTAAAAAAAAGCTAACCTACCAGGTAGGAGGACAGGATGAGCTAGTGGTCTGGGTGCTGGGCTTCCAGCTGGAAGGTTGTGGGTTCAAATCCTGGTGTTGACACACCTATAAGCATTCTTGAGCAAGATACCTAACCCTCTATCTGGTACTGGTGGTTGGTTGCACCTTGCATGGCAACAATCACCATCAGTGAATGAATGTGGGTGAATGTGAGCCAAAATACTGTGAAGTGCTTTGGATAAAAGCACTATATAAATGTGCCCATTTATGATACAAATTTAAATAAACACAAAGGCTAACTACCTAATGGTGAAATTATATACTTTATCTACAAATGCTTTACATACCTCTTACCTAAACCTAATTTTTAATATCACATTTTGAAAAGTAACTGGGGCTGGGTGATATACCTATATTTAATTTATATCGGAATATTTTCAAGAGATATAAAATTAGACAATATCGTTTATATTGATATAGTTATATTATGTGTTTATTCATTACTTTTTCGATTTGTTCGTCTCTCCCTCCATGCCTGCACTTGGCCTGAGGAGTGGAGTCAGGAGCGAATGATTTAGTGCGTTCAGAGTGTCAAAGGGGCGGAGACACCAGAGAAAGCTCACATATGTCTGGGACATATGAGTGGAAATTTGAAGCACACCTTTTATCAGAGTAGCCAATGAGACAGCAGATCCTGACTCACATGCTCAATTTCCATTTCTGATACAGATCAGATACAGGTAGCCAGCTATTATTACAAGGTACCGTTAATCAAAAACAAATATAGCCGACATATTCACAACCTCTCTGCTATGGATATAAACTACAACACACATTGCGAAATATTCACAACCTCTCTGCTATGGATATAAACTACAACACACATTGTACAACTACAATTAATGTAGCTAAAAATGTAATATTTCCGTCAGGTTCCAGTTTTTTCTTCTCGCCTGAACATTTAGCACAGTTTATAGAAAGTACCGATATATATCGTGTATTGGCATTCAACCGAAATCGGGATATTATTTTTGGTCCATATGGCCCAGCCCAAAAAGTAACACAAAAAGTATATGAATGAATATTACGTAATTATCTAAATAACAAATTCCTATCCTTGACAGAGCCAATACAAGCTTGCTTTGAAACAATATTGACATTACATCTACTGAGCAATTGTGCTTTGTAATCAAAGTTATTTCAGATATACATTCAAAGAAAGCAAATTCTATATTTTCTAACCTTACTTTTACATACATTTAGATAAGGAAGTTGGATACAGAAACCAAGACATCTATTGATTGGAGTGAGGAAAACTGCTGGCCAACAGAGCCACTGTTTATCCCCAGGCCGCATGCAGAAACAGAAGATGATGGTGTGGCACTTGATCAGTCAACCTGCATTTAGCCAGAAAATCTCTTTCTCAAGAGAACAAAATAACATGCACCAGCACCACATTATTTAACACGCAATCAATATTAACATTTAGACAACACATAACCACAACAATCTGAAGTCTGAATAACTGAAGTTCAACTTAAGTTATTCAGTTTAATTAAATTATTCAATTATTATAACAATTTTCCTTTTAGGCAGGCTACATAGTTTAAGTTTATAGTTTTATGTAGGCCTAAACCTTGTGCTCTCCTTCTTTGCAGGTGTGGTTTTAACGTCAGTGATAAACACAAACCCAGGTCAGTCTTGCTTCATCCTAGTACTTGATGGGAAGTCCTTCAAGGAGGTAGCCAGAGCATTGGTTGGCCCAGATCTCCACATGGATATGCATGGATATTTTATTCCACATGAAAATATGTCACAGTGAATAAAAGACTGATTTTGACTAAAATATTGTTATCTGATGAAAGATCTTTATTCACTTTACATTAAACCACACATTATGTCCAATAACTATTTTTAGGATAATGCTTGACATTAATGCATTTTCAACAGAATCAGATGTCTATTCTAAGAAAAGATGAGGCTGATCCTTTATGTGCTATTTTGTATTAAAGTGGCATGATTTGTATGTTGTTTTTTCGACTTTTGCTATGATTTGTGACAAAGGCAGATATATTATCATAATACACTGTAACACTACTAGGTATGTTATAACCATTATAGTTATATGGTTATAACCTATTCTAGTATGGAATACTGTAAGCTTACTTTGTTATATGCAGGCCATGTGTCCCGTACAGATTTGCGTGGTAGTACATCCACAACTCAAATAAACTAATAGCCTAAATCGCGATAATGCTTAATGTACAGTACTAGCTCACTTGCACTTCCAAGGTTGGTAGGCATCGAATGAATATGATTAATGTATTAAGACGCAAACAGTATATTGTACTAGTTTCTTAAAAAATATAAACTTAGTTAATGTAGCCCACTACTGTGACGTATGTAAAAAATGTCATGCCCTAACTTATCCATCCGCAAGAGGGCAACAAAACAAAATACTTATTTTTTCAATATGAATCCATAATGTCCCCGATGGCTTGTCGTAGTGATTATGTCATATTATGGAGACATGTTTTGGTTCGTCGCGTGTCTATCTAAGGGCATGACATTTACTATACTGTAAAATAACATCATAATTTCAACACTATGCTATCTGTTTTGCGATTTCTTCGGTATAATCAGGTAAATATTTTTGTAGCGCTTCGGTGTCAATGCCATTCAGATACACGGCAGAAAATGAATGTAAGTTATTGTTTGTAGGTTCTTGGATCTGGAACATTGCAAAGATCATTTGCCACACAAACGGATGGAGAGGTCCGCATTGCACAAATACTTAAAGAGAAGTTTCCGTTAGCCTCGTCCCTTAAAGTCGTGGACATTTCAGGTATGTGTACCTTACGGTAATTTGTGGAATTTATCAGAGACAACAGAAGTCGACCATGATAAAATGTTTATCAAAAGGCAAAAGGCCAGATGACAAATTATATGCTAATGTATCAACATTCGAATGTGTCATCTTAAAGATAGGCCTATCTACTTTTATAATAAAAGAAACATTGTAAACATATTGTTTAATAGGTAGTCATTGTGCCCATACTGAAAAATAAAATGTTCCACTTAATATACGGTAGTTGCTTTTTTATAAGACAATAGAAGGCAGAGAATAGAACACACTATATGGCAAGATTGCCATATAGTCCAGGTCGGAATTTTACTATCTTGCAATTATGTCTCCTAGTCTAGATAGTTATAATCAAAGTACAATTATAGCCTTATAATTCAATATAAGTATAAATATAATGTGTCATGCAATTGGATATCCCAACACCAGTTGTCTATGGTTCTGTCTTCAGGTGGTTGCGGTGCCATGTATGAGATTCATATCATGTCAGATGAGTTTATAGGGAAAAGGACTGTTCAACAACACCAAATAGTAAATCAGGTGAACTCACATTTCATTCTAAAATCTCTGTCACTACAGGGGGTGCAGTTCAATGTAATTTATTTTATGTATTGTGTGTTATTGTATGCAGTATTCCCTTATTATTGAATAACAATTTTACAGTACCATTTGGCTTACTCACAATATGAATTAGCATTTCAGTGTCAAAATGTAATTTAATAAACACTTCTACACCCAAATAATACATTACTGCCTAAAACAATTGTGTAATTTCTGAGTATAGTTTAAAATATGGGGTATAAATGTGAATTGTTCTACCTGAAACCTTTAAATATGAAGTGTTAGTTTCATCTTTCGAATTTCTTGTTAGGTTTATATATTTTATACTCACCCCTTATGTAGTACACTACATAAAAAAGTTTCAAGAGTCGACGTAGTCACAAGGAATTATTGCTGCAGGTTAGAGAAATAAAGATACACCAATGTCATGCAGGAATAGGATGAATGTTTTTCATAACAGCTATGTTAGTCTATGTACAACCTGATGAGTAATATTATTCCTTCATGAGAAACAAGTAAATAATTGTAATTGCATGATTTGAAAATGAATCTAAACATTCTTCAGTCTAACAGTCATTCTGTTAGTTCATACAGTAAATCTGTGTTTCTCACTTTCCACAGGCACTCAAGGATGAGATTCAAGCAATGCATGGACTGAGAATATTCACAGATGTCCCGAAACACGACTAGTTCCTTGATTGAACGTTAAGCCTCCTGGTTGTAGCTGAGGTGCAGTGGAAGAAGAAATGGACTAGATTAAAGATATAGTGCTATAGTTCTAACTTTATTCAGCAAATATTATGTTCTGGGCTTGATGAGGACATTAAAGTGAATAAATGACTAAAATGGAAATTAGTATCAAGACTGAATCAGTGGAGATTAGTCCTCTAAAATGTTCCATCCCACTGCACCTAGGCTGAATTTCATCCAGAAAACTGTGGCATTGGGTGAATTAAATGTTACCTTATAATATACTGCTTGTAACGCTCCCCTGTTCTCGCCGGGGTAGCACGGCCGGAGAGGGACTACCCACATCCCCAGCGCCTCACGCCCA
>JAOEGT010002953.1:0-26185 GCA_025447795.1 Speoplatyrhinus poulsoni
GACATATGACATTCGGCGGTTTGCTCCCTCTGCTGCTAGTCTGCTGAAATGCCTTAGGACAGCGCGAGGGTTAAAAACACATGTACTGTTTAGCTTTCCAGTAAGTTCTGGGACACTACGCTAAAACTGTCTTGTTTGGTGTGCGTGTTGTTCTTAAGTATTTATTCATTGTTACTTGCATTGTTGTGTACAGCTTCTAAATGTACTTTATTAATAAACTGACTTGACGGACATCTGTACTGTGTTCCAGGGGCCTGACCTCGCAGCGTGGAAGTCTGTGTTCGAGGAGGTCCCTGAGCCCCTGTCAGAGACTGAGAAGAAGGACTGGCTCAGTTCCCTCCAGGCTGTGGCGCTGAGCTCGGATGCCTTCTTCCCCTTCAGAGATAATGTGGACCGTGCCAAAATGGTAGGCAGCACATTCAGGCCTCTTAGTGTCCATTGTGCTTGTTGCCCTATGGTTAACAAGCTATATAACATTTTGGTCTTCAGTCATTGGTAATACATGATTAGATAATATAATCATACGTTGCGCATCATCATGCTGTTTAGTGCTTCTGAATGGACTGTAAAGTATGCACCAGTCTAGGTATTCTATAGGCTGCTTAAAAGGACACTTCTCAATTTGTGTCCACAATTGCTCTTTTGGTTAAAACCACTCCCCTTTCCTCTAAAACTGAGGAGGGCTCTTTTGCTGCCCCCTACAGGCGCAAACATAGTTGCATGTTTGTTCTGAGGTTGCTGTAGCACAACTGAGAAGTGTACCTGTTGCATAACACACTGGTTTGCTACTGTACGTTTGCTTCACCGGTGTGTTTCTGTAATCTCTCTGTAGAGTGGTGTTGAGTACATCGCAGCGCCCGCAGGCTCTACAGCTGACCAGGTTGTGATCAACGCCTGTAACGAGCAGGGCATCGCGCTGGTGCACACCAATCTGCGTCTCTTCCACCACTGAGCATCAGCGCTCATCTGCCTCCTCCCCTGGAACTACATTTCCCAGTCCTGCTGCTGCGTCTAACATTAGGCATTGTTAGGAAACCGCTTTAAGTTTGCATTTCAGCTTTACGCGCTGACATTCCTTCCCTGTTGGGTAGTGCACAAGGCTTACAAAGGTCACAGCTGTACTATATTACTGCACACTAGTTACATTCCCAACCAGTCAACGCTCATGTAAGATGGAGTGGTGTTTACGATTTCAATGTCAATTCATGTCGCAACATTAAACTTTGTTTTTCTGCTGTTTAAACATTTATTTAGTCTGTCCTCATTTACAACTGAAAGTGACACTATTTAGTGTAATGCAATTGTATAAGTAAAACACATCTTATGAGGCTTGAGAACATGCTTATGCAATACAATTTGGCAATAGTGCTGTAGCAAAAATCAACCTAAAAATACAGTATAATCATTAACCAAGTATTATTTCACACCAATAATGGGCACTCTTAAGCTTTATTAAAATACATGTTTCATTGTCAACTGTTGGCAACAACTTTGGCACAAAAGATACAAAAATAGACAGTATAAATCCACATACCCCAGTTCAAGCATTCACTCAAGTGTGACTGGAAAGATAACTTAAAAGGTAAAGAATTGACTTGTGTGTCAAACATACAGTGCTACAATTACAGACAATAGTAGATACTACAAAATCAAAACTAATGGCAAGTCTTTTAAATTGACATTCTTGTAACGCAGTGCATTATTTCCAAATGGAACTTTGATTAGGAAGATGAAATGGTTTGTGGTAATTTACTAAATTTACTTGAGTCTGAATCTCGAAGAGGTCTAAAGGTCAAACTGATCATGGAGAAAGCTACATTTAAACTGGTTTGATCATTTCTACGTTCCAATCAAGTAATGTTTGATTGGTAGCAGTAGAACCGTGTAAGTGTTAAAATCAGAAAGGCATCTCCTGTAGGGACAAGGCAGAAGTTTGAGTGGGTGGAAAGAAGGATCCAGTTTACTCCCCGGGGTTTTGCACTGCGTCGGCCAGCAGCGCGGGACGCAAGCACTCGATGGGGCACTCGATTTTCTGTCCAGGGGAAATTGAAATTGTATTTATATAGAACATAAGGATGAAAATGAAATGAGACATTTGTGTATTTCATTAAACTCTTAAACAAAAATGGTATGGCACCCACCATTTTGTGTAATGTGCTTTCTCTTAATGTGACGGGGTGCAGTAAGCTGGCATCAACTCCCGCACCTGGCTTGTGACATTTCTCACAGCGCCAACCCTGTCAACACCACACGCATGAAAACATTGTACTGTAGGCCTACTTCCCCCACAAACGGCAACACTAAAACATTACGTGCCTGTACAATTGTCAGCAAGTATTAATACAGGACGACGTGTATCACCTTTTGTCCTCCATAGCATGTGCAGCTACAGATTGCACCTAGATACTCCTTCTGCCACTGATGTCCCACCTGGTAGGTCTTCCCTTCATCGTAGCACACAGAGGCATCTGCAACGGCGTGCATTAATTATATACAAGGTAAAGGTGCTTTATTGTCACATACAGAAACAGATTCTCTGTGTTTAACCACATCCCTCAAGGGAGCAGTGGGCAGCCACTGTGCAGCGCCCAACTCCAGATTGACTACCGATGCAGCAGAATTGACCAGTGCGGGGGTTAACAGGCACTTACGTGGTTCACACTTGAACTCTCCCTTGCCATTACCGAGGCAAGTACAACTCATCATGTGTCCGTTTTCCAACTGGCGGTCCCACTTCTCCCCAATACGATAGTTGAAGCCATTGTCATGGCACCACTCTGATGACAAGATAGCAGAAGGATGAAAATGCTTGTCTTTTTTATTTAATTTTTACTACTATTATTATTTAGTAGGTGCATTTCCAAACATCTTACTGGAGGAGTCGCATCTAAAGTGTCCGCTTCCAAGTCCCAGGCACCTGCACCACAACTTGAAACCCGTCTCTGACATGCGCTCCCATTCAGCACCCACGCTGTGATAGGTAGCAGTGAAGGTGTCGTAACACGAGTCCTCTGTAGCCACAGCCCCTTCTTGCACTGAGGCAGAAGGGATAGTTTATTGAGACAAGCAATTCCACTGCTACTTCAAACCGTTTTGGGACATCCCAGGAGGAAAATAAAGACGTTCCCTACCACTGTTCCCAGCTGTAACGATCTCTTCAAGAATCTTATGCTTTAGCGCCCCCTTCAGGGCCTCCACGATCACATTGTAGGACGCTCCGGAGGTCAGGCCAATCAGCGTAGCACTCCTGGCGGTGCTGGGCAGTCGCATCTTAAGACACCGACAGACAGTGATTGAGCGAGTCATGTTCAGCATCAGAGACTGCGTTCAGCATCAAAAACCCTACACAAAGCCAGAGGTCATGTAGACCCTGTTTTGTCCTACCTGGAACATCTTCTCATTCATTGGACTCAGTGGGCTGCAGGAGACCAGGTAGCCGGAGCTCTGGCTGTACGGTATCCAGGAGATGGTGGTCTGGGTCCGCGCCTCCTGTGGCAAACCCGTGTCGTTCCCTGGGAAATCAAACGTAAAGCCGGCGGGAACGTTGAGGGTCACCAAGGGAGCCCTGCGCCCCTCCCTGTCGGGTAGGGGCACAAAGACGAGTGGCTCGCGCACCTGTGGGCCGCCACCGTTCCCACTGCCCCCATTGTTGTTGTGCTCTGTGTACTCCACACTCTGGCCGCGGTCACTGTACACGTCGTTCCCCGTGGGGCCCACTACCGGGACACGGATGTCCCCGGCAGTCTCGGGGACATCCAGCCTGTCGCCGGAGCCGCCGGGCGGAGGCAGAGGCAGTGGCAGAGAGGGCTCTGGCTCTATCATGCGGGAGAGAGGGGGGTTAGGGAAGCAAGCTGGTTAGACTGGCAGGAGGCTGCAGTAGCATATGTCAGCCACGTGGGGGCAGTGGAAGTGCAACATTTCCACTGCTATGCCACAGTTTGACATGCATACTACTGCTAACACACCACTGCTTTTTGAATGAGATGTCCGATAGCATTCAAAATAGAAGCTGCTTTTCTCTCAATGCCCCAGCGACTGATTTAATGCATGGTTAATCCCTAAAGCCTTTAGTGATGCAAGGCCACACCTTTAATTTAGCATTTCACACAGCCACTCTTATTCAAAACCTTATTTATGTATGAGAAACAAAATCAAGGTTTTGCTTACCAGTCCTTGAATTCTGTCCACCCTATTGCCAGGCTTTTGTGTGTGCGTGTGTGTGTGTGTGTGTGTGTGCGTGCGTTTGTGTGTTGCTTATGAAATACTTACGAATCCTGATTCTGCCCACTAGAGGGGTGCTTCTCTGTGAGTTTTGGAGGGCAATAATCTTTATTGTGTATTCTGTATCTCCTCTCAGGCCTAAGGAGAGTGGTTATTTGGACATTAATTGACTCACTGACAATATAGAGCAGGGTGAAATTTGAATATTTCCCACAACTATAATCACTAAAATAATATGTGCCAATATAGATCTACTAATACAGAGGTCTTCAACAAAGGGTCTGGGACCCCTAGGGGATCCTCAGCGGTACTGTAGGGGGTCCTCTGAATTCTATGATCCCAAACTTAGTTTCATCCAAAAATCTAAATGTCAGAACATATACATTAAAGTAAAATAAACCTGTGCTATGAATATATAAATATGTCAATACTTATTTTAATGGCTTAATTAGTGGCCTACTTTAATACATAGGCTGCCATACACATTAGTGTTGGCCCAGTAAATCAATATTTTATATGATATGTGCCGTGTAACGTTGAAGCCCTCTGTACTAACATACTAATAGAGAAGGCACACTCAGAACAAGTGGTTCTGTGGGTGCCAAACGCTAGCTCGTTAGCGTTAAACGCTAGTTAGCGCAAATACGTGCCGCTGATGGTGGCGTGTCTCTGGCCTGCGTGCGGCTGTGGCACGAGAGGCCGTGGCTGCTGCCTGTAGCTCTCGTACGTCACGAGGTATCCCGTGATGCGTGTGTTCGGGGGCTGCCACGTGAAGGACACAGAGCTGGGGGTCACGGCTGTGAACTGGAGGTTGGTGGGAGCCTGGACGATGGCTTTGACTGCAGGGAGAAAAGGGGGAAAAAAGCATTGCATTATCACCTGTGTGTGTGTGTGTATGTGTCTGTCTGTATGTGTGTGTACGCTTACTTGTTGTCACAGTAAAGGATAACGCAGCACTCTTTGTGTGGTCATTCAAGGTGTAGAGGTCGATGGTGTAAGTGGTGCCGGGCTGCAGACCTTTAGGCAAACCAAACAGGAAATGGAATGGTCATACAGGCGCATACGCCGAAGCACTGTTCTGTTGCAGTCCTTTTTGAGCTACGACACCCCCAAAAAGTTGTGTGTAATGTGTACAGTATGCACGAGACAGGTGTGGCAAATATACACATGCAAATATACATTATAAACACTATGAATTACAACACATGCAAATGTACAGTATACACTAGAAATTACAAGACAATACAACAAGTTTCGCAAGTTCAATTACACACTTCCACATTTCTGAACGCATCCTACTTTAACAGCCAGTGTTCCTGTGTACCTGTGAGTGTGTATTCACGGCGGTCTCCAGGGATGGTCTCTCTGATCGTGGGACGTGAACCTCCCTGGGGCGTGGCCTCCAGGAGGAAGCCCGTGATGGTCTCCTCCTTGTTGCGCCACGCCAGCGTGACAGAGGTGTCCTTCAACTGGCTGACACGCATGCGTTTGGGGGGGCTGACGTCTGCATGAAGGGCCCAAGAAGGAAGACGATTACAGTGTATGGTAACAGGTATACATGAACACCTGTTTATGCAAATATCTAATCAGTGATTCGTGGAAGCAGCTCATTGTGTTTAAGGATGTAGACCAGGCCAAGAGGCAAATTGTTCAGGGCAGATATGAGAATGGTGACAAAAAGTGATTAGTGTCGGTGGGATGACTGCTGGTGCCAGACAGTGAGGTCTTAGCATCTCAGTCTGTGTAGAATGCACAGACAATGGTGCAGAGAAAGAGCACCCGTTAAAAGCCAGTTGTGTGAGACAACATGAGTCGTAAATGAGCAAGGCCAGCGGAGAATGGCCAGACTGGTTCAAGCTGGTTCAAGCTCAACCATGGAATGAACGTTCATGGTGTACCTAATAAAGTGACCGTGCGTGCGTGTGTGTGTGTGTGCGTGTGCGTGTGTGTACTGTGTATGTGGGGAAGGGGGCGGGGATAACTGCTTACCCTCCTGTGTTGTGGCTTCTCCCGCCAATGGTCTACTGGTGACTGAGTTCTTAAGGGCGTAAACATATACCTGATACGTTGTTGACGCCTAACAGTACAGTACACAAACAAAGACTTAGTGTTCATGTGGCTGAAAACACCATAAGTTTCCATTGAACTACAGTCTGGGAAGAGCCTTATTTACCATTAGTTCTGGTACGAACACGCGGTTGGTATTAGGAGCAAGTTCCATCTCCTTGGCGGGACCGTTGGTGTTCTTCGTGTTGACCACCACGCGGTAACCAGTCAGACGTGCGCTAGGGGCACGCCATGACACAGTGAAGGATGATGAACCAATATCTGAGATGTCCAGATTGGTTGGAGCAGGCATGACTGAACAGCGAGAGGGAAAAAGGAACAATAGTTTGAGATTATTACTGCCCATCAATAAACCAATGTTTCCTCTTCTGTGGTTTGTGCATAAACTGTAATTGGTTACTGAACTATCGGCTAACGCACAACGTTATATCTTTAGGAGCTCAGGATTTAAATAATATTATGGTCATGCAACATGAAGAACTGTTTTCCACCATAATCAAGTATTCTTAATAAATTATACAATACAATTCAATATTGTTGTGGTCAGTTTAGAATTCATAAAACAGAGATTATGACTAGCTTTCTGTGACTGTCTCAAGTGTGAGCTTGAGAACAAAAATATGAAAAGTTGACAGGACAGTGTCTGGTTAGTCACGTAGCCTAAAAACAAAGGATTATTTTCCCCAAACGCCATCATGACATCCAAAACGCGACCATATGGATTAATGTGCTAGAGCGCAATAGTCCAAAATTGACCACAAATTCTAGAAGTGCGGCCCCTACCTGTGGCCTGGTTCCCCACCAGCGGTGTGCTGCGAGTGTGTCCGTTGAGGGCGATGACTTGAACGGTGTATTCTGTACCAGGCTGAAGGCCCCTCAGAAGCACTGTGTTTTGGTCACCTCTAGAGGGCTCCTGCATCTCGTACTCCGGTGTCTCCAGGCTGGAATAAATTATTTTGTACATCGATGTCGTGCTATCTGGGCTCTCCCATGTGATCCTCATGGAGCTCGTACCAACGTCAGAGAAGGTCAGGGATTTAGGGCGGTCCATTGCTGCATAAAAGGAAAATGTCATATTTTAACTTTCTAATGAAATGTTATTATCCTTAATACATATCTCTATTGTTCATCGTTGGCTGTTATTACAAAAAGGTTAATTAGAGTTAGTGAATAGTTTGCTTATCACACCAACCTGTAATAGCATTCTCCACCACTGGGGAAGAAGGCTCTCCATCAGTTCCCAAGGCGTAGACGCTCAGGACATACTCCACAGTGGGCATCAAGCCTGTGAACGTGAGCTCTCTCTGGTCTGCATTGGGAGAGAGGAGAAGTTTAAAGGTAAAGTCAGCTATTGCACACTAATACACATTTAGTCAAATTCACCCGCGCTCTCATCGCATTTCGCTATCTTACCGGTCTCTGTGTGTGTTGAAAAAATCTAATCTGAAACTGTGAAACATTTGTATTTTATTGAGCATTCATATCTAAGACTTTATCTCTGCTTATCGTACCGGGGGCCACCACCTCCGAGAAGGAAGGTCCCACACCGTTCTTGGGGACACCGGTGACTCTGTAGCCTCTGATCGGGCCATTTGCAGGGGACCAGCGTACGGTGATGGTGTTGTATCTCACATCAGTCACCTTCATGTCACGGGGGGATTCCATTTCTGCAGTAATTCAAGTCAAGTTTAGTTCTATAGCCCATAATCACATTGCAGTCTCAAAGGGCTGTGCAGCCTATATTTCACATGGAAACAAACAGCACCCGCATAAACTGCTCCTTTTAATGAAAAAACTTCCATTAAAAACCCCACAGGGAAAAAATGAAGAAACATTGGGAAGGGACCAAAGAGGGAGGAATCCACCCCTCCAGGACGGTTAAGATGCAATAGGTAAGAACAGAATGCACATTCTGTGAGCTCTAATGTAATGTATTCTGCAACTCTTTCACAAGGTTGCCATACCAGTCTTGTGTGTGATGTAGACTGGAGTGCTCGTGACAGGGTTGTCCCCTCTCCCGCTGGCAGCATACACTGTTATGGTGTAATCGGTACCAGGATTCAGGTCTCTGATGGTTGCAGTGGTCTCAGTGCCAGAAATGGTGAACTCTTTTGGAGTCTCTCCAGCTGGGAAAGAATAGAGAAGTATTTTCGAACACAAAGAAAAGCTCAAATCCTGAATCCAGAGCAACACCAACCAAACATACCTTCTCCATAGGTGATCTTGTAGTACCTCACTATGACAGAGGGTGCTTCCCAGTGGATCGTGATGCTTGTGGGAGTGGATGTAGCAACCCTCAGGTCAGTGGGCGTGTCAGAGACTGTGACATGGATGAGTAGACGTTAGCACCAAAAACCACGCTGGAAACACTGAAAGCATTTGTCCGGATGGTTCCGGAATAATGCTTGAGCGGGTGGCGCTCCTCTCAACACACATGTTCTAACCCTCACAAGCTTCCCTTCATTCTTAGTTGTGTTCACATACATAAACTGTGTGCCGCTGGGGTGAAATGTTTCTGGAAGGGGGGGGTGCTGGAGACTCATCAAATACTCACTGGTCGCCTGGCTGCCGGTCAGAGGTTGGCTTTCCCGTCTGCCGTTCACAGCAATAACATAGACGCTGTACTCGGTCTCTGGTTCGAGCTCTGTCAAGGTGTAGTGTGTTCTGGTCGGAGGAAGTCTCTCTTCCTTTGCCCGCCCGCCGCTGATCATTTGGTAGCGGAGGCGGTAGCCCGTAATAAGAGCTGTCGGGGGCTGCCAATGGACCGTGAAGGACTTGGTCTTGATTTCCGTGAAGTCCAGGCCAGTAGGGGAGTCCAGAGCTAGCATTGGACGGGGAGTGTGGTACGTCACCATTAGTTAATTTTGTCAAAATGATGTTTGTTCACTAAAGCCCATTATTGTTCTCATATACTCACTAGTTCTATATGTGTCTGCGATCGGCGCACTCTCTCTTTCTCCATACACACATGTAACGCTGATGCGGTATTCTGTGTCGGGAAGGAGGTCTGCATGGAACCCAGCCAGGAGGGAACAAATGGTTAGCATCACCATAAAAGCAAGGCATAATCTCCCCATGGTGCGCTGAAGGTGACCACGGCTTACGTTGCAGCAGGTACGTGCTGGTGGCTCCGCCTACGTTCACCTCCTTGACGTCATTGTCACTACTGGTTGGGTGGTAGCGGAGGACAAAGCGTGTAATGTCCCTTAGAATGGCCTCAGGGACCCTCCAGGTCACCCTTATGTGATCAGGGCCTTCGCCTCCGAAGCTCAAGTCAGTGGGGGATTGAAGGGCTGCAAATAGAAGCTGTTTCTTTAGTGAAAGCCATGTGATCAATTGAAGCATTTGGATGACAATACATTATATAACAACTATACGACATTCCATTCCATTTATAAATGGCAAATTACATTTATTTTATTTGACCTCCACTGTAATACGAATGGCAATATGTGTGAAGTGAAAAAATGTATTACAATATTACAATAATAACTGAATGGGAATGCCTTTTTTTGTTTTCAATAAACACTTTAATCTTTTTCATGTGTCTTAGCCCTTAGCCTATAGCCCTCGTTCACCCTTAGCATTTAGCCTTTAGCCCATAGCCTTTAGTCTATAGTCTATAGCCTATAGCCTATAGCCTTTAGCCTATGGCCTTTGTTAACAAATGGGAGATAAATCACCAGACTCTGTGTGCTTTGTGTATGTGGTTGGCTCGCTTTCTCCTTCCTCTGTGACAGTGATGATGCTGATGTCATAATCCACGCCTGGCTCCAAACCACGAACTGTATAATAACCAGCAGACGCATCCACCATGTCGTGGACTATCGGCAGGCTCTCGCCTGTTGTTACCACCGTAATCCGGTAACCAGTAATAGTCGGATAGTTCAAAGGAATCCAACGCAGGCCAATGGTGGTATCAGTAATATTCACAAAGTCAATTCTGCTTGGAGGGGGAATTTCTGAAATGGTTTGTAAGCATGCAAATGCGCAGGCAAAATTAAGACAACAGAATTACAAGCATTTCATACAGTGTATCATTCATGTAAATGTACAGTAGCCATGCTGGGATAAGACAAAACTTAATAACACAAATTATTATTATAGATAAATAATTGCAATCAACAGGATTTCAAAATAAATTAAAATAAATAACACTTTCAGATTGATGATTTTGGACAAAATATAAAAAAACAACTATTTACTTTAAATTCAATTATCTTTCTGATTAGATTAACAATGCCATTGTCTGCATGCAAATGATGACAAGACAAACTAAACACGGACAGCCAAGTGAATCACGTTCAGACAAGGACCATGTTAGTAGGACAATTATAGCATCCCAGCCAACTAGCATTTCAAGGGTAATATTGTATGGTGATGCCAGCAAGATGATGGCTATATAAAAATATTATGATGTGAAAATAATGGAATCAGATCCACTTTGCCTCCAACCCATCTGTTCCTGTTCACTTCACCCCTTACTTACGCAGAGAGTGTATAACCTACCACGCAGACTCTTGTGAGAGGTTAAATGTACAGTAATTGAGCATACCTGGAGTGACAACGGTGGAAACAGGAGCACTTTCTACGCTGCCTTTGACAGTGAAAACGCTGACGTTGTACTGAACTCCTGGACTCATGTTGTCCAGTCTGTATGAGGTCACCTCAGGCTGGGCATAGCCCTCCCAGGAACTCCCTCGCTGGCCACTGTTCGGCACCCAACTGATTCTGTAGCCGCTAATGCCTTCAGGTAGGTGTCAGGAATGGGGAAACATGAGCGATGAGGCGGGATGACATAAAATGAGAAATCCACAGATAGATATTTTAAAAACACATTTGTTAACTCTGAATGTAGGCACGCCGTTTAAACAATTTGGAAGTTAATAGCTACATAAAAAAGACTACGGTAAAACATCTGTAATATAACACGATTCAAATAGTGGTAATTTCACTATTGAAATTACCTTTTAAACGATGTAACATCGTAACTTTTGCTTTAGGCTACCAGGAAAAATACACTTGTGCTGACAAAATAACACAGAAGGCCAAGGTCTAGACTCGGTGTATCACGGACGTCAATGTTCTAGCAGTGAGTGGGGAGCACAGTCAATATTTACCTGGCGTTGTGGCTCCTACCCAATAAGCAGTCAGCTCTCCACTGTCTGGGTTGTACTTTAGGCTCAGGTCAGTTGGAGGAGACAGGGCTGCAAGTTATTAGACAGTTCACCATGATGTTAGCACCATAGTTGTGTCCATGACAACACTCAACACTCACACTCACTCAGTGATGGTTAGAAGTATAACAGCAAAATCGTTTTTTACATTTGGATCATTATGGCAGTTGTGTTTTATTATCATAGCAAATATTATTATTTATGTTATAAATGTTACATTATCTTATTTTTAATAATTTCAGGGGGGAAAATACTCACAAGTGATGACGTTGCGCGTAACGGCGTCACCGCGGTTACGGCCGTAGAACATGGGCTGAACACTGTAGGTGTACTGTGTTCCAGGTGTTAGGCCACTGATGGAAATAACCCCAGTGCCAGAGACATCTTCTCTGCGCAACTCGCCTTCTTGACCAGGAAGAACGGACAGCTGGAGAGGTCAGGACACATTCATTAACGATTATAAACGAGAAGACCCAGAGTATCCTACAAAATGACCTTATTCTCGTCTGCTTTAGTTTGCTGGTGTGGTACAAGCAGGGAAGTGTGTCCTCTCACCCTGTAAGTGAACTTGGCCTTGGGGATCCAGGTAATGATAATAGCGGTATCGGTCACTTCAGTGCTGAATGGAGGAGCGTTACCCATTTGAGGAGCTGCGAGAAAAGTGCGACTATATTATAATCTGTTGCTGACGGAATTGGTTGATGGTGGTCGCTCGTTGTAATGATTAGCTAAAGGTGGTCCAATCACCTGCTAATGTGCTAATGATTTGATTGACAACTACTGTACTTGCACCCCCTCCATGACTAGTGACTTCAAATGGAGGGTTTTCCACACTGATATGAAGGGCAGCTTGCAACATTAGGATGGTCTTCTATCTTTCTTTCTTTCTTTCTTTTGTTCCAATACTCACTGGTGGTGAAATATCCAGTGACCGGCTCACTGAGCATGTTGTTCAGCTCAGAATGAAGTGAGACCATGTACTGGGTGTCTGGTCTCAGTCCTCGTAGGGCATACTGGGAGACTCCTCCCGGGATTGTCTGCTCGATGGGACTGGAACCCTCAATGGTCAGGAAGAGCCGGTATCTTGTGACTATGGAGCGAGGGACCACCCAGATGACCAGTGCGCTGTCGGAGCCAACGTCGTTGAAACGCACACTGGAAGGGGCGTCAGGTTCTGGAATGTTCAGCACACACGGCAAATGTAAAGAGAGGAATATGAATGCAACTGACCTACCTTTAATGTTCCTGGAAAGTAATTAAAACGCTACTATATAATGTCTTGGATAATGTACAGTAAGCACCCAGTATGCCCGCTTACAGATGGAATGCTCCAGATAAACCATAAATATGTTGTTAGTGGTTGGGTCTGCACACAACCAGACCTCAGTCCTGGTCCTAATAAATAGCCTAACCAGCCAAATAGCTGATTTTGACCATAGCATGCAATATATTATTTCAATGAAGCTTTCTCTTGCGGTCAACTTTACAGACTCTGTTACGCCCTTTCATGGCTCCCTGAAGTGATACGTACTGGTAGACTGTTGTCCTACGAGCGGCTTGCTCTCTGTTGCGCCATTCATGGCGTAGATGTAGAAGCGGTAAAGAGTGCCAGGCTGCAGGTGGGTGATCTCGGCATATGCATTGGGTGACATGGGCAGGTGTAGAGGCCTCTGGTCTGTGCCGTCGGGGGACACAAGGGAAAAGGTCACCCTGTAAGCAGTAACCTCGCTGGGTGGCCCGGACCAGGTCATGCCGATCTTCACATCCGAAACGTTATAGAACTGCAGGTCGGTTGGCGGCGGGACCTCCTCTGTGGACAGGAAGCGGTGGACTGATTAACAGCGTGTATAATTATCTTATACATTAGCATGTTCTATGGTTATTAGAGGTCAACATTTAAGGCTGCAGTAAATTTACAATTTGTTTTATTTTTTGAGTACAATTCAATCTCATTCTTGAAATTAAACTAGATTGTTATTTAAAATACATTTTAGACATGAATACTATAACAGTTCTATTCATATCGCTATACTGCTAAAAATTAATACTCACTTGGTTCCAATACAAAGAGTTACACAAAAATGTACAAAAGCGACGGTATTTCTTTGTTTACAGTGTGTGTACTGTGGCACGTGTCTTTGTGAACTGTGTGTGTACTGTACCATGGACAGGCGAGCCAATGGTGTGGACCTGCAGGAAAATAGGCTCACTCTCCAGGTCCTCCTCCACAGAGTAGATACTGATGTTATAGAGGACACCTGGGTAAAGGTCAACCAAGGTCACCGACGTCTCTGATTGTGGCAGGGTCAGTTCTGTGCTGCTGTCCTCTATGGATGGGGTGTATATCACACGGTAGCCTTGGGAAGTGGAACAGATCAGATTAGATTCTAACAATTTTAATGGTTTCAATTATACCGGCATAAGATTATATAGTTTATATGTTTATTATTTTTGTTGTTATAACATGATTAAATGCATACACTGTAATAGATGTGTATGCTTTTGCTTTTGCTATGTATGTGTACATGCATCTACAAACACAATAAAATATATATTTCACACACACACACACACATAGAAGGTTTCTACCTGTAATAGGTGCTTGTGGCCTGGTCCATCTTATGTGAATTGTGGTCTCTCCCACCTTGCCCAATGAATGCTGAGCAGGGGCGTCAGGAACTGAAAGATGTATACAACATTTGAATTACATGCTAGCTCAATCCACAAATTCTGTCCCTCTTCACATTTTCAGACACCACAGAATGGAGGGAATGCTGTGCCCGGGGGCAGGAATGTCCAGTTCCCACCTGTGGTCTTTGAAGTGGTGAGAATGAGAGATTTTCCTTCTGGTGAAACCTCGTAGACATTGACGTTGTACTTGCGTCCGGGCAGCAGGTCGGAAATGCTGACCGAGGTGGCAGTTTTAGGCAGATCTGCAGGAACACAGAGCACACTGTTCAGTGAGTCTTGTTTACAGTTCACAGCAAAAACAAATACAGCACACGTGGAAATATTTGGGTCACTTGAGTCACTTCAGCCTGTGACTCAAGCATTTGTATAAACCGAACCAGGGTTACACTTGTAACTGTTAATAAAAACACACAAACCAGGTGCTACAGTAGCAGCAGACATTCAGGACTCACCCAGAGCTTTACGCGTAGTTAAATCCTCAGTGAGCTCATATTCCACCCTGAACCCAGATATGGTCTCAGAAGCAGACGTCCAGGAGATGACGAAGCTGTTGGAGGTGATTTCTGTCACGGACTCAGAAGTATCCACTATATGATCAAGCTTTGTGGTTTCCCCCTCTGACGTGGTCACTGTAAAGACAAGAGTGGAGTATATGTACTGTTTGTGCATACATTTTAAACATGGCAATGCACTGTAATTGTATCATGTGGATGGGTGTTGCAAGCTATACCATTTGTCTCATGACACTATAGTATATTTACACTGTATATAGGCCTATATATTCAGTATATAATATGCATATACAGTATATAATATAATATGTACATATAATATTCCATATAATTCCTTATATTTCCAAATAACAGAGCTGAAGCCAGACGCACGTGAGCCGTAGGTGGTGGTGAAGTCAAAGTATGTGACTTCCTGGCGTCCGCTACGCATGATGCTAATTAGCTGACCCTCGTAGGTAATGCCTGGCCTCAGCCCAGAGATGGTGTAAGAGTTCAGGTGACCAGGGATCTCAACCGACTTCCAGGAAGCATGGGTGTTTTTCTGTCAGGAGGGGTCAAAAGGCTATTGTTTTAAAAGTGGACAGACCATACGTGTATTGTATATTTTAAACATTCATATTACGTTGTACATTAACATGTATTCTATATATTCCATGGTTTACATACAATCTTATTAAAAAATAAAAATTTAAATCTAATGTACGCATCACATACCACTCTCCATTTAAGGATGTATTTGGTAATGTGTGTCGAAGTAGGGGCGTTCCACTGAATTGGGTGAGAGTCCGGCTGTTTCCCAGCCTCTTTAATGATCACTTGGACGGGCCTGTGGCCACCTGGAGAGAAGGGATGTAGAGGAGGGAATAGGAACAAAGCTTAATGAGGACATGGCTATTGCTGTAATACACATGTATCCACACACACACACACACACACACACACACACACACACACACACACACACACACACACAGCAGCTGTTTTACATTTAGAACATTGAGGGCAATTTAGAAGAGCAGTGACCAATATACTGTCCTGTGCTACCAATCAAACCAGAATATCAAATGAGTTGGGTAAATTGGGACATGAGTATATGTGGCTTGTTAGGTTAGCAGGCATGTAAAACATACGGTTGACGTGATAGGTCCAACCTACTCGTCCAACATCAAAGTTAAGGATCCAACCCCCTCCCCATTTTATTTTTACAGACGGAAGTGGGACATTGAAGTGGTATCTAATGGCGAAAGAAATGAGTGAAGAAAGCTAGCACAAAATAAAGCGGAATTATGTGAGATTATATTATTACTTGAGCATACCATATTTAATACCATGAAATCCTTCATTTAAAAACAACTAATACTGCAAAACCCACAAAACCATATTGTGGTCACATGCAACACACATCCTTTTGTTGGGTAGCGAGGACCCGTTGTGACTCCACTCTGCCCCCTCTGGCCAATGCATGCCAATGTTGAGATCTTCCATTAAAATGCTTTCAGTGATCATCGGTGTACACACAATATGCAATGTCATCACATCTCTTACCTGTGAATGTATGTTGTGGGTCACAGCTCATCTCGCCAATGCCGTTGCCATAGCAATAACAGCGGTAGCTGACGCCGCGGAGCACTTTGTCCCACGAGTCTCCTATCTGATAGAACGTTCTGGTCTGTGCCTCCTGACACTGGTCTAGAGAAGGGTGGCCAGCAGACAAAATCATTGGTAACTCATTAGCCTCTGTCCCAAATGGGGGGGAACAAATCCATACGCTCTGAACCCACCGACAGCGTCACATTTCCAGCGACCACGCCCCTGTCCGAAGCAGGTACAGTTCATCATGTAGCCTGCGTCATGGAGCTTGGAGAAGGTCTGGTCTACCTCGTACGTCAGGCCATCAACAATGCATTGGTCTGGACACATGAAGCAAAGTTGTGGTTAGGAACGGACTTAAACGAACATGCTTTTGGAACAAACTAAACGCATGTACTTTGGTAGTAGCACAGAACAGACCTGCTGCAATGTATGTTTTCTAACTCACTTGCGACTGAAAACATACGTAAGTGCGAGTAAGGTCTTGAATAATGTGTATGCAGCACAGCTGCGTAATGAAAGGCAGTGGGCCGTCTGACCTCTTAGTTGAGAGTAAGCAATGCAATTCCATTCTCCTCGGCCATTGCCCAGGCATGTGCATTGCATCAGGTGACCCATTTCGTCATGCCGTTTGTCCCACTTGTCGCCCACGCGGTGCATGATGCCGTCATTGGTCGTGCACACCTCTTCGTGAGCTGCACAACATTCAATATGCAATATGAACCAAGTGTGTATAAGAGAGACTCAAGTATCTGTGCTAAGACGAGCTGCTTTTTGTATGTGTGTGCTATTAACTACTTACAATAATAATGATAATACAGTACAACAATAAATAGACCTACTACTACTACAATTATTATTACTACCAATAATAGCTATAACAAAACAAACAATATTGAATCTTTGAAAAACTAAAAACTACAAAAAATCACAATTAATACACAAAAACCTAGATTTAAATGACAAAATATGAATTCAGAAATAAAATCATACACTTTTTAAATATAAATCTATAAATCTTCTTGCAATGCCTCATTAGCATATTGTAACCCCTGTGGTTCACCCACATAGTGAACCACAGTGTTTATACAGGGTGGGAGGGCGCTATCCCCGGCGGGTTAAGATGAGGCTAATGCTTATGTAACAGCTTTCAAAGAGACATTTCTCACCCTCTCTCCCATGATCATAAACTGCCGCCTGTTTCAAGAGCGGTCATTTAGACCCCAATTGGCTTCAAGTGACCCGTTCTGCCAAACATCCATTAGCCTCAATAAGAACCAGATTAAAGTAACAACACTACATTTATCTTGATTATGTCCTTGAGGAATAATAACTACAGTGGGGCACTTACACAGGGGAAGTGGGTTTAGTGCAAGGGTCTTTCATTTTCTCACCTCTGTGAGCACATACAGTTAATTCCCTGCCAACACACACACACACACACTCTCACCAGCCATGGGGCAGAACCCAAAGTGTTGCTCAGCGTCGTAGTCATAGGTGGTGCCGCACCACTTCATGCTGTCGCGGCGACCGTCCGACGTGCACTCGGTGTAGTTGCGGCCGTTGTACAGGAACGGGAAATGGCAGATGGCGCCGTTGCCGTTCCCCCCTCGAGTCGCCACCATGACTGTGGGGGAGAGCACGGATCAGAGGATCACCGCCACCTCACGCACCGCCATTTATAACTGGCCCTCGTCTCTCACCGTATTGGTCAGTACAGAAGGAATACTGCTGATCCCGGTCGTACAGCGAGGTGGTGGCGCACCACAGCTGTCCGTCAGAACGCCCGTCCGACGTGCAGGAGTAGTACGTCTTCCCCCGGAACACGAACGGGATGACGCATGGCTGGCCCTCGGAGCTGCCCCCGTACACCTGTGATTGGGTGTCTGCACGGGAGGTATCGGAGAGGGAGATTGTCTGTAAAGGAAGTGTCTTATCTTTGCTGAACAATGACCTAGCTTATTCACACACACGCGCGCACACACGCGCGCACACACACACGCACACGCACACACAGACTGTGATGGGATGACCAAGGAGGCAACTAGAGAAATCAGTGGTAAGGGATATCTTAATTGTTATGGTTTATTGTGATATGGCGACTGTCTCACACACACACACATTCACATTGACCTGCCATAAATAGACTCACCCCAGTCCTGACAGCTGACTCCATTGCCCATGCAGGTACAGAGGACCTGCTTGCTTCCCTGGCTCTTGATCCAGCGCTGGCCTTCGTAGTAGAGGGCGCCAGAGTCTGTGCGGCAGGTCCCCTCAGTGGGGGGCTCAGAGTGAGGTTCAGCCGTATGAATCACAGCTATCACAGACGAACCTGCGCACAGCCATTTGTAATGGGAACAGGTGAGGATACCTAGCTTCACGTTACCATCCTGATCTCGCGAGCTTCAGTTCGAGAATCAGTCCGGAGAGCTTGGAAATCGAGGTGATTCAGGCCGATAAACCTAGCGTGTTGCCAATCGGCGTCGCAGTTTAGCTACGGGCGTTGTTTAAGTGTGGCGTAGGCGACCTGGAAACACCTAGAGTTGAAAACGCCTAGAGATCATAAATGATCATTTATTATAAAAGAAAAGGCTTTTCTCGATGGAAAATATGTTTTCTACTGCAAGTGGATAACAACAGACCGCTGGTTCACATGGTTCGTCCAATCACATGCAAAGTATTTTTTTGAAAGCGCCTGCCCTCTTGAAACCGTTTCAATGGACGGCTCCCAAGATGGATGTGTCTTACCAGACACAGATATCTGGTGTGTAAGGTTAGATGACAACAGCAGTCAGTGGGTAATGTTACTACTAGTGACGGCATTAAGAGGCAGTGTGAGGTTGTTGTTGTGGGGTTGTCATGTCTCACCCTGGCCTGTGGTGTGATGGGTGGTATGTCTCTCACACTTGTGCTCCCCGCGGCCGTTTCCTGTGCACGTGCATTGCATGTGTCCGCGCGCGTCCTTCTTGGTCCACTGCTCTCCGATGCTGAAGGATCTCTTGATGTCGTTGTCGTTACAGCGGTCTGGGCGCAACACAGCAGCAATGTTCAGCAGCCAACACACATTGGTGTGTGTGCACGTGCGCGTGTGTGCGTGTGTGCGGTTGAGGGGGAGAGTACTACTTACTCCTTGAGGTACATGTAATGCGACCAATGCTGTCTCCTATGCAGGTACAGTCGATTTTCATCCAGCCTTGGTATGATCTTACCCACGACTCACCCACAACATAGGACGCTCTGGCGGTGTTGTCATAGCAGTGCTCAGCTTCACATTGAAATGACAAAAACGCCTAGATGAGCCTCAGAGGGTTTACAGCACAACCACACTCAATGTCACAGTAATTCAGTTCTCACAGGGTAGGGTTTGTGATAGGAAAGGCTAGTGGCTAGTCCCAGCTAAAATGGCCTTTGTTTAATTCAATGTGCCCAGCCTATTTTAAGTACTTCTGAGCCCCTGCATTGCACTCACTGTCACTTTGGCTAAAAGTTTAAATTGAAAAGAATTAAAGAATAATGTTTCACAGAATAAACCACTATGGGAATCAATAGTGTTATTCATTTTAAGTGACATTGTTTGTGCAGAGGGAAAAGGCACTCTGTTGTTTGTACTGTGACATCAACCAAAGTCCAAAATTTGGGAAATGGCCTAGTGCATTGGCTTTCACCAGTGTCCTGACATTTAATAGCATTTCATCATGAAACTTCCCGTAGGCGTATTCACACGTTTTCACACAACATAATGTAAAATACCATGAATGTGAAGGTAGGCCTACTCACCCACTGGCTTACAGGTCCACTCTCCCTTGGCATTTCCGAGACACACACACTCAAGCATGTAGTCCGCAGTTTCGTGCGGCCTCTGCCAAGTATCACCAATTTTATACGACCTTCCACCTTCATGGCACCTATCTTTAAATAACAGAAACATATAAACAAATGTAAAAACGCGCAATGTACAGTAGCAATTTATTCCATAAACCACCATTTACAGAAATGTTTTGCCATAGTACATCCTGCTACTCACTTGCTATGGTACATCTGACTTGGACTCGACCAGAGCTGGTACAGGTACAGTCCCAAATCATACCGTCCTTTGGCCGCTCATAAGTATCCCCAACGCGGTATGAGCGCATATTGATATTATCATAGCAGGTGTCCTCCTCTGAGAGGAGAAGAATACGAGGTTATTTCTGAGGATAAATCTTTCTCACACTGCCAAATACTGTTTGACCAACATGCACTGACCATCAGACTTGGTTTTGCATCTGGCCCCTGATTGATCATTGCAGGTGCACACTAGTGTACTTCCACGATATATCTTCTCCCACTGCTCATTCACCCTGTATGACCGACCGCCGTCTTCACAGGCGACTGTAAAGATATATGATACGGCCATAGTATAGGCTAGTTATTCCATAATTGTACCGTTTATACAAATTAGGTAACGTTTAGTCGATAAGAAGCGGATCCAACTCATCTAATCGTCCAAAGCAATAATAGAACAGCAACAGCTGTATAGGATAACCTGTGCGCATTTACGCACGGGGGGAAATATGGGCAATTTGACAATAGCGGTACAAAATAGAAATATTAGCTGACTTACCTTCAGTACCGACCGCCGTCTCAGGATATACTTGGTACTGTCCAGTTTGTCTTTTTGTTTTGCTTTTGCCTTGACTCTTTGGCATACAATGAACTGCGCTACAGACGCAGAGCGCAACCAGCAACCCCGTAACAGGGATACTAGTCATATTGTCTTACAGTGATTTAAATATTAACACTAATGCTAATACTAAGTAGATGAAAAGGAAAGTAGTTAGAAAGAAAGCAAGTGCAGAGTTGTTTCCCTGGAGATTTGAAGTTGGCCCTGGTGTCCGCTGCTGTTTTTCCCGACTGCCCTGTCTGCAGCCTTGCAGCTGATACGCTAGAACGAGGGGAAGAGGGTATGCACTGTTTTTATATCAGAGCACGTCGACGACGCTGCAAGAGTGGGAGTTAGTGGATTACCCAAAGCCGCAGCAGTGACATGACCAAAAAGGTATTAGGTATAGCCTACACTTACACTACACGGATAGGAAACGTCTGTATACTGGAAGTAAATAATACAAATAATATATTAAAAGAAAATACGTTTATAACTGCATTTACTGTAGCAGTCACGTTTTTCATCATTACCCTAAATGCTTACATTTCACACAGACAGAGTTCACAGACAAAGCAAAAATTAACGACGAATTCAGGCTACTGGTTTACGGTGTGCACAAACAGTCGGTCGCCACAACGAATCCTGTTGCACCTCAATCCATTTCCCTCATGACTACGACCCCCAACTATCGTGATAGATCGTCCATCTCATGACAGGACAGAACAATTAAATTCAAACTGTGAGTGGTCATGTTTTAACGTGATTGTGTAATAACTGATAAATATTTGTATTCCAAAATTAGGCCCATCAATCACCTGAAATCAAATTAATGTATTTTATAGGAATCAAATGTTCTTGGATATTAACCCAAATGGGGTTAGGAAAATCCAGCCACAATTAACTGTTTTGGTCATGCTTGTGGTAGCTTGTTTGCAGAAGCTGACACAGCTACACCAGTTACATAGTTCCACCACACTTACTCATGCGGGCAGGGTCTGAAAAGTGCCTTCTGTATGTGAGATTGTGGTTTTATTCCTGCCAAAGGCCTTGTGAAACCAGCTGGGATATGGAAGAACACTGTATGCTTCTAGAAGAAACTGGGGAAAAAAAATGTTTAAAAAAATTATAAAGCGATTGGTTTTAATGTAGAAAGTAAGACACCATACTTTCCTGTGTGCATATTTTCTGTGCATACAACTGTACATAAACAGTGCTGTAAAGTTTTGGCTACCATATGAGACTGCTCACAAACAACATTAAGAGATCTTTGTGGCCACCTTTGAATAGAACAATGTATCCCCTGATATGACTTTGTTCTAGGCTACTTTTTGAAGTTCTAGATTTATGGCCTGTCTCTTTCTAATCCTCTGGGAGGCAGCCTGGATTGCCTCAAACTGTTGCACATAGGCCTACATGTCCATATATCAAACCTTTGTACACTTTACTTACTATATTAAATATAATTCTCTCACTCTCTCATTCTCTCTCTCTCTCTCTCTCTCTCTCACTCTCTCCCTCTCTTTCTCTCTCTCCCTCTCTCTCAGGGCTGATGACGTTATACATCATTGCAAAACATTGTATGAATTTCTATCAATTTAAATTTGGAGGTCACAATTCTATTTTTAGACATACAGTTGTTTTAGACTCTTTCACTGCAATTTTGTATTTTATACTTATTAAGTTCACTTTGGCCTGTAGCTTCTCCCTTCACTGCCCACTGTTTTCTTGCTCTGGCATGTACATGACTTGTCTATAGTATAAAGTAATTTATATGTGTGTGTATCCATGCGTGCAGAGAGAATCGTTAATACCATTTTTTATTTTGATGCACTATTTGCAGTATTTAATGCTAATTTTGATATGCAATTACAGGTTAAAAAAATGTTTTCCTGGCTAAAATGGTACTCACACACATTCCTTTGGAAAAGCACACACAGTCCCACAATGCTAGCATGACTTTGTACATTCAAAGGCGTGGGAGCGCTCGTTTTTTACCTGCGGCTTACCACCTCTGCTTCAGCAAACTGTGAATGGAGCGTTTGAATAGGGAGAGCCAGATGGCTCGGCGGGAGGCATAGAAGTCCCTGGCCTGCAGGGTCAGTCAGCATGAGAAAGAGGTGGAGTAGTGTAAGAGTGAATGTGATGAAGATCTGGAGAGGGAGGTGGGGTGTTACAGGGATGAAAAGACAAGCGGTTAGAGAGTTGGAGAGGAGCTGATCTTACAAGGCGGTGCAATGTAGGGGGCCTGTAGGGGGAGAGAACGCCGGAGACGGTCCGTCACACCCTTTTGCCCATAGGCTTAAGTTGCAAGCACGCATTATCACAGAATAAGTAACAATTGAGGAGGTCTGCTCAACTCAAGTGAAAGCACATTCCCTAATTGTGTTATGACACTCTGAGAACCACATATGTCCACTGCAGATGACGGTGCCTGTTTTATGCGCCCCTGCAAAGGCCTTGTAGCAGGGGGGAGGGGTACATAGTGTGAATCAAGGAGTTCTGTAGGTGGGGGTATAGGGTGATAGATTGGGATGTGATCTACTCAACACTTGGGTGTGGGAGGGACGTGCAATTTCCTAAACAAAACAGCCCACTTGTTCTTTTTCGTTGGTCTAATTCTCTCCAAATAAACTCTAAACAAAAAAAAGTCTCAAAAAACGCTCTGGAGTGCCCCACTGAATCAGAATGGTGAGCTAGATGGCCATGCACTTCTGCAGATCATGCTCAAGTGCTGTGACCATGTCAGACACCCATCACTGCCATTGCTTCAGTGTTAGTCAGCGGCCAGGGCGGTCTTGTGCACAGGATGTGAAGACAGGCGTGACAAAGGCCAGAGGATGCCAGTATCAGGAGTCAAACCTTCTGACAAGGCGGAGGAGAAGATTCCACACTGCCGTGCGACAATATCGCGGTTACCGTGGAAACCAGAGTGGCTGGGTTTATCAATGGTCAACTTGACCGACCGAAAGACGAGAAGAACTGTGAGTCAGGCTATCTGTCTGTCATAGGTTTGGGAAATGGGGTGAGGTGGAGAGGGTGCTGTGTCGTCGTTTTCCGCTCACACGCATGCAGGAGATGTTGTGATGTTGTGACTGGCGAATATGATTCTGTACACTGTATTTGTCTCTGGCTCACTCTCGCTTTCCTCCACCAAATTCCCTTTGCTTCTCTCCCTGCACCTAAAATACTAATCTCACAGTCTAAATGTCTTGGTGTTTAATGGCCTCTCCATCACTTGACTATGCTGAGTGGGACCACTTACTCTTCTACAGTACTCAGACGCTCAGGGGTGGGGTTTTAAAACATAAACAGTGAGCTGCACAGGTAAATATGGGTTACTGTGGGCCAATTGTAATACAATTAAGGCATGTAAAAAGGAATAATAATTATGACACATTGTCAGTTACTTTAATGGTGAGCCAACTTAGAAAAGCGTTTGCTGTTGTGCTTTTGTCAAATAAATATGTCTGAGTGGTAAATAGCTTTCTGTTGATCCAGCCATCTCCTAGAACGCATAAGACTTGGACATGGTGAATCAAGTAAACTCGATTATGGGTTTATCCCCCAGACAGTCCCCGTAAGGGTGGTGGGACTAGTATTGGAAACATACCTGTAAGTCTGCATCTTGTTTACCCGCTGAAATATAAAAAATAGCTGCTTGTTAGCAGGGGAAAATAAGCTTCACAGACATCCACAGTATTTGGGACCCATGTGAAAGCGTCTGTGCCTTTTCCTGATGCACGTACGTAACTATGACTGATTACGGTGTGAGACTGAGGCTTTAATTCAGCTTGTTAATGATTCCCGTGATTACACCCCCGTAGCACATTAGCAAGGGACATCCAGTAAATCTCCATGTGGGATGATCCACGGTGTGACCATACATTTTAAATCTGCCCCCTCACCCCAATTTACATGTGTTCTTACAGAGAAAGCGCTTTAGTTGTCCACATAAGACATTTTGAACAAAAGGCAGATTGCTGTACAGAGAGTAATGCCAACCGGGTTGCTCAGTTAGAACACAATGTATTGAGTTTATTATGTATGAACTAATTTTCTCTTGCACAGTAAAGCTGCTTACGCCCAACTTGTGTGCCAAATTGGGTGATTGTGCAGTTGTTTCCAAATGTTTTCCTAAAGTTTTCAGCTTGTTAAAGACACAGTTTCCATCATGCTTTGTCCATTATGTTTAAAACACTATTCATACTACGGCAATACCAGTAGTTTTCAAAGGTTGGCTTCTGTCGTCCCTTTTAACAATTGTACTGGACAATAAAACAATAGATAGAAAAACAAACTTAATGATATAATATTTTATAAAAGTGGTTCAGTGATGCACAATTACACAGTAATACAAAGAAAGAGCAACAATTACATTCGCTTACCTTTAAGGAACCCCATCAAAGCTTTCTTTTAAAATGTGCTCACATCGCAAAACATATTATATAGATTGCAAACTTTTACTGCATGCTAACATAATTTGGGAGTGAAATCTACATGTATGAGAAACTGACAAACACATACACAAGTTTATGTTATAAAAACACCTATTGACAAACAATTAAAAGCCAAGGTAGCCGTGCTTGTTCAGCATTTCATATTATGAGCTTCTAGTACACCTATAGAATGTGTCTCATATATAGTAGGATTTACCCTGTTATGCTTAAGTTTCTACAGTTTAAAACACCAACCTAGTCCTATAGTGCAGACAGGCCTTCCAACCCAGTGAGAGGAAAGGTCATGAACTGCAAGCCTCACTGAGGCACCATTACTGACTCATTCCAGGTGTCTAGACTACATACTGTACATATGCCAGTCCACCAAAGTGTGATGTGGGTTGTGTGTGAGTGGGTCGGGGGTGTGGTGGGACGGGGGGAATTTGGACAGAAGGGGGCTTACCTTCACCTGTCTGTAGTTACTTTTCTTTTTTTGGGGTAGGGAAGGGGGGGTGGGGGGGTTCTGTTACCTGCCTGTTGGGTTTGGCTCACCATGTCTTTACACTGTACACTGTTGAGAAGTGGGGAAGCTTTACATTTAATGTTGCATAAGCACACACAAAACAATCACTTTTGTATACATACATAATATGTATGCTTATGAACCACAGCACCACAGCTATTGTATTAAAGCTGGGCTCTGAACAAGAGTGTTTATCAGACCAATACACACCACCAAGTTCAGCGCACACACACACACACACACACACGCACGTCAGACCAACACACACACACACACACACGTCAGACCAATACACACCACCAAGTTCAACACACACACACACA
>JAOEGT010002986.1:0-10000 GCA_025447795.1 Speoplatyrhinus poulsoni
TCGTAGCATGTGGGCTCCCGCACCCAGGACGAGTGCATCCTGCACTTCCTGCGGCTGCCCATCGAGGACCCCTACCTGGAGAGTGCAGAGGCCTCCCTAGGACCCCTGGCCTACCAGCCCGTCCCCTTCAGCCAGTCGGGGAACCCCGTGATGAGCACCGTAGCCTTCCTGGCCTCCGTGGTGGACCCCCGAGTGGCTTCTGCCGCCGCCAAGGCAGCGCTAGGTGAGGGCAGAGAGGCTAGGGGGTGGGAGCTGCTCCTAGTGTTTACAGAGGTGTCATTGCAGGGTGTAGCTCACAGCATTAATGACGGGTCCATGTCATTAATGCTGAGGTCACAGTAGCCCGCAGCAAAGATTGTATAGTGCTTACAATGTGGTCAAACTCCCCACATATTTAGCAGGTGAAATATTTGTCCCGGTCAGGATGTCCAACTTCTGTAGGGTGTTGTTGTGACTGGTAATGACAGCGGCGTCGACCTAGAGAGCCGTGGAGGAGAGGAAAACGAGGGGTGGGAGTAATTATCTACTTACTTTTAAATGAACTGCTTGAAGAAACACTTGTATGTCGACTGAATCCTTCACATTTGAGTTTTTTTTTTCTCAGCCATTTGAACCACATGCAGTATTTTGAGAGCGAATGAGAAATGTACCAGCTCTGTTTACAAGGCGCAAACCTTACTAATACTACAGAAGAACCTATATCCTCATGAGAGATACTGTATGCCTATTCTTGCCTCATGAGACAATATTAAGACGGCTTACAGTGCAACCGGAAAGTATTCACAGAAATTGCTTCACTTTTTCCACATTTTATGTTACAGCCTTATTCCAAAATTGATAAAATTTTTTTTCTTCTACACACAATACCTCATAATGGCAAAGTGAAAGTTTGTCTGAGAGTTTTGCAAATGTATGAAACATTTTATTTTTTAATTGCCTGTACATAAGTATTCACAGCCTTTCCCATGACACTCAGAATTGAGCTCAGGCACATCCTGTTTCCACTGATCATCCTTGAGATGTTTCTACAACTTGATTGGAGTCCACCTGTAGAAAATTCAGTTGATTGGACATGATTTGGAAAGGCACACACCTGTCTATATAAAGGTTTAGATGTCTTGCTCAAGGACACCTCGACACTTGGTGAGGAGTTAGCCGGGATCGAACCAGCGACTTTTGGATCACCTGTCGCCCCGCTCAACCCACTGTGCCACTGTCGCCCGTTATGTCTTGAGGAAACAGGCACCACTCATCACCTGGTCAATACCATTCCTACAGTGAAGCATGGTGGTGGCAGCTGTGGGGATGTTTTTCAGCGGCAGGAACTGGGAGACTAGTCAGGATCGAGGGACAGATGAATGCAGCAATGTACAGATACATCCTTGATCAATACCTGCTCCAGAGCGCTCTGGACCTCAGAGTGGGGAGAAGGTTCATCTTCCAACAGGACAACGACCCTAAGCCCACAGCCAAGATAACAAAGGAGCAGGACTCTGTGAATGAAGGTATACCAGTTCACCACCGGTGCTCTGGTTGAACACAAGGCAATATACCTGTGGTTAATCCTATGAGCTACATCTGTGTTTACCTTTTCATGGCACCCATGTAAAAAAAAGAGCAGGGTGTCATTAAGGGTGGGGAAAATGGCACCAGCCAAATGGAGGTTCTTTTTCACAGTGGCGGGTAATTTTGCCAGCCACTGTGGCGGGTGGAATGTAAAAGAAATGTAGGCTAATACAGTGTGTGTATGGTGCTGTGAAGCACATTTGGCGAGCACCGGCCTGTCTGCTGCTGCTGCTAACACGGCACACTGTGGCCTTCAGAGGAGTTCTCTCGCGTGCGTGAGGAGGTGCCCACTGAGCTGGTGGAGGCCCACGTGAAGAAGGTGCAGGAGGCAGCCAGGAGCAGCGGCAAGGTGGACCCTGCCTTCGGCCTGGAGAGCAGCGGCATCGCCGGAACGGCCCCCGAGGAGCCCGAGAAGACCGGTGAGTGTCTCAGGGAGTGTGTATGTGGTGGGTTAAAGCTTTGTGCTACGCATGGGGCATTAGTGCCAGGTGTGTCCTGTAACCCCACAAGACAACATGCGGTACCATCCACAGCTCTGGAAAACATTGAGATGCCTGCATCAGTGTATTTTATTCACATGTAATGTGTATTTTTTAGTATTACATTTTTTTTTCTTTGAAATCTACAGTATATTTTTTATTAATTATACAAATGTTTAATTTCCCACTTAGAATAAGCAGGGGAGTTGGGATTAAATGAAATAACCCCCCTGCCTTCATTGCCTGCAGTTTTGTAACACCTTGAGCAAGGCATTTCGCCCATGTCTAATGTTCTGTTTGGTGTTTACCGCTGAAACACTGCTTATTCTAGTCGAGCGTTCAATGGAGGCCCATCTCTGTTCAACCACCAGGGGGCGATGCAGCAGTACCATTGAATACGTGTGGTGGGATTAAAATAGCAGATGGGCTGAGGGAGAAGGGTATGGCTTACAACTAGGTCATTGTGCTCTCTGCACCCCCCTCCCTTACTACACCTGAGTGAACGTTAATGCGTCCTATCAGTGAACTGCCCTGAAGCGTTCTCCCACACACACTACTCAGGCCATATGCTGCTGCTCAGTGCGGGCACAGGTGCACCCATGACCCATCTTACTGCTCGAGTACGTGTCCGTTTTAGCCTGGTAGCATGACACTTCTCCACCCATTTACAGTTAAATGCCTTGCTGTCATTGTTGTATGAAATGTTCGGCTGAACCCAATATTGGTGACATTTGCAATTAAAATGTGTTTTGCAATATTGCATATTTTTGCATAACGCCACGCTGTTGCTGGTGTCAGCAAGCGTTTAATACTGCCTTGCTCCAAATTACTGGGGGGGGGGGGATTAGCATTTAATTAGAGAAGGAATAGCGAGTGCATGACGGCATTAAAATGAACTGATACAGACATATGAAACACAATGAAGCCATTAGACTGTGTTATGATTGTGTATCTTTCTCCTCCAGAGACCACAGAGCCAGAGAAGATGGAGACAGACTCTGACTCCCAGCAGGGCGATAAGGTAAGGCCAGCCAAACAATTTCAAAGGTCATTGTTTGAATGTCCGCTATCCATGTTGTAGGTGGGAATTTAACATAGGGTTTTAATAAATAGCACAATAAGTCTAAGTCTATAACTATTTTGGTTCAGATTAAATTTACATGGTTGTGACATGTGCATTGCACAGACTTAATTTTCACATGCCCAATAATTGACTTCTTATCTAGCTCAGTAGGCTATAACTAGCTGTCATGGTAGACCACATTGGTGTGAAACATGTCTGTGATGTACACATTTTTCTGTTTCTAAAGTACAGTGTCACATACAATCATGCACATGACAACATTTACAAATGCCTCTAAAGTAAATATGGGGGGGAAACATCTTCTTCTGCCAGTAGCTTTCTGTTTATCTTATCGCTAGCTTATGTGTGTGCGTACGACAGGCCCAATGGTTGAATGTCACACGCTAGCTAATGTTATCAGTACATTGTCCTTGTTATACTAGGTCGGCCATTTGTCTGATGGCTTTATAATTAACGCCCATTAGTGACCTCCAGAGTGCTAAAGCGGTCTGTTTGTCCCAACAAGGAGACAGAGTTAGTCCATTAGCAGCAGTGATTGGTGCTCTCCTAAAAGTGTGCGCTTTGTCCCCATTTCTCGGGTAACTCCCAAATGAAGAGTATAAATGCTGACCTGCCACATGTGAAATTGACCAGTGTTTGATGAATACAACCTTTATTGTGCTTTTTTATCTAGGTCTTAAAATGTGGGTCATGACACTCATCGTGGGTGTAAACATGCTTTTAGGGGGAATGTTAAAATGTATGTTTAAACATTCTTTACACTGTACTGGGATGTGGAGTCTGCATTTTAGATGAACATTTGCAGGGTTAGTTAACCAGTTAAACCAGTCATTCCCGAGAAAAGAACGCTTGCTATATTTGAGCTTTAAACAATATTCCTCAGCGGCGTAGTGCTATGGCTTTGTTGATGTGTGCTGTGTTTGCCTTTATGTTTATATGTATGGTGCCAGGGCTGTGTAGTAGTATCAGATACTTTTTTCCCAATACTCAGAACGATAAGATAGCTAAATGCCAGGAGCTATTTGAATTTGACGAAATGTTTATTAGCTGACTTTACCTTCAATATAAGAAGTGCGTTTCTAAAGCTTGTCAAATCAATTCCAACCCGGTGCTTCCCGTTTCTCTCCAGGCGGAGTCCAAGGAGGAAGCGGAGAAGCCCAGTGAGTCTGCGGAGAAGGGAGAGAAGCCCGAGGGAGGAGACAAGGTGAAGAAGGAGGGGGAGGCCTCCAGTGAGGAGGGAGAGAGCGAGGGAGGCGAGGACAACACCACCGCAGCAGGTAACTATCACAGTACGTTGGTGCCAATATGGCCGACTTGGTTGGAGAGCTGTGTGGACCAGACTGTAGAATGATGTTAAACTGTGAGACAGTTCTAGTTTAGTCCTGCGTCTGTGAATGGTGGTTAACATAGCAGAGTAAAACCTCATCTGACGACGTTACCGTGGTGCTGATCGTGCATCTCCCTCCCTCCCTCCCAAGACAAAGAGGAGGTGTCCATGGAAACGACGACTACAACGATGTCGACGGCAACGGCGGCGGAGCAGGAGAAGGAGACGGAGGAGAAGGGAGAGACGGAGGAGGGAGAAGACAAGAAGAAGGAGCTGGACGTGGGCGAGGGGAACATTGCCACCGCAGCCGCCGCAGCCCTGGCCTCAGCTGCCACCAAGGCCAAGGTGAGGCACGCACACACACACACACACACACACACACACACAGCAGCCCTGGCCTCAGCTGCCACCACGGTGAGGCACGCACGCACAGAATGCCGGTGCACCCCCCTACCTGCTATCTGCTCCCAGTACCTTGCACGGCAGCAGTCACCATCGGTGTGTGAATGTGAGGCAAAATACTGTAAAGCGCTTTAAAAATGCAGTCCTTTTACCGTTTAAAAGCTGCCCTGTCACTGATTGTATGTCACCCCCAACTCAACTCCCTCTCTCCTGGCAGCACCTGGCAGCGGTGGAGGAGAGGAAGATCAAGTCCCTGGTGGCTCTGCTGGTGGAGACCCAGATGAAGAAGCTGGAGATCAAGCTGAGGCACTTTGAGGAGCTGGAGACTATCATGGACCGTGAGAAAGAGGCTGTGAGTGCACCATGGGAAATGTAGTTTGGGCCTGAAGTGACATCGTCCGTGACGAGAGATAGCTTGTTAGTTAGTTTAAACATTGACACATAACTAGTGTGTTCGTATTCGGGCAAGGAGAGACTCTCCAAATGTGGTGATTCTAGAGCTACAGCATTTTCTCTGAAAAGGGGGCTGTCTAGTGAAACGTTTCTGTCACCTCACAGCAGCCGTGCGTGTCCTTGGTCAGTCCTCAGAGACGGCAGTGAGACTAAAACTCTGTTGAGGTGGCACCATGAGAGAGAGAGAGAGAGAATACACAATTGCACACCTGAAGTCTTGTGAAAATGTTTCTCTTGGGAGTGTCGGCAAAGTGCTGTGCTTCACAAAAGTACCTTCAACACGGGCGCTACATGCTAATGTGTTTCTTGGATAGTCTGCTAAATATGGTATTTTTCCCAAATTAAAAGTCCCACTGATGGTGGGGTGTCCAGTCAGGTTACAGTAGTGGGAAAGGCTAGTCAATGGAACACTGACACTACTAGTCGCTTAATTATTCTACTATTACTATGCATTAGAACATATACTTAAAGGCAGAGTAAGCTATTGTAAGCTTATAACATTTTTGTCAAATTCACCAAATATCTCTTCACATTTCACAAGCTTCCGTTTCTGTGTGCCGAAATGATCTGGTTCTTCTACACAGCCCTGGCTCCGTAAATAGGAACATGAACAAAGTGGCGAACAGCGTTCACAACAATGCACTAGGCGTCACAATGCCTTTCAATGTGTGGGACGGGGCTTCTGAAGGAGTTTGTTTTGAGTTAGCAAGCGTTCTGGAGAATGACTTAACCCTCACTTTAATGCATGCGTACACATTGGTCCGTATGTGTAAACATGGCTGTTCTTTAGAAAGAGACAGATGAACTCCAAAAAGCCATCGCACCAAGTGACTCTCTCTCTCTCTCACCCTGCGTGCCTCGCTCGCCCGCCCAGTTGGAGCTGCAGAGGCAACAGCTGCTGACAGAGCGCCAGGCCTTCCACATGGAGCAGCTTAAGTACGCTGAGATGAAGGCTCGCCAGCAGATGGAGCAGCAAGCGGCGGCAGCAGCGGCGGCAGCTGCCGCCGCGGCCGCCCAGGCCCCCGGCACCGGGCCTGGGCCCCACCACGGGCCGCCGCCCCCGGGCATGCCTCTCGCCGGCCCCCCTCTCCACCACGGAGGACCGCCGCCCGGCGCCGCCATGCACCCAGGCTACCCGCCCGTGGGACACCACCCCATGGGCCCCCACCACCCGGGAGCCACAGGTGAGAGACCCACTTGGACGTGTCTTGGCATGGGATGATGTGAACAGATTGCAATTCACCGTGTCTTTCCCAGTATCCTCCATACATGCTTGTAGTGGAGTCACCTGAGCTTCCGTTCTGTTAAGGAACACATATTGTCACTCCATCAAGGCGCACACACTTACGTGGGACACAGAAACACATATTCTGTTGTTTTTACGTGATTATATTTCTTTGATCCTTAGTACTGACTGTACAGATGCAAGCTGATGAATAAATCAGGCAATCACTAAGACTGTATGTTAGTGAGCTGGACAGCCTTTCTCTCGAGTCACTCGTAAAGATATTCACATTACGATGAACACACTCATATTCAACATTATCCCCTTATGGAAATTCCCACAATGAAATGATCTTTAGTGTTTTCATCTTGATAAAAGATCAAATATTATATCTTCCCATCCCTAGAGGTTATTAATTAATTCCAGCCATCCATTATTGTGTCCGTTTTATGCTAGGTCTCTTTCTGTCCTGCATACCAGTGCACCAGCATGGTCAGTGTATTGATGACAGTGGATCCATTCCTCTCCAGTCTGTCTGCGCTGGCTCACTGTATTCATGTAGTGAGCTCCGCCTGTGTAGCTCAGTGACGCCTGAGCACTGCTCTCTGCCCACCACACCATCAGTACTGGAGGCTGTGCGTGTGTGTGTGTGTGTGCGTGTGTGTGTGTGTCTGACGTGCCCCTGTGTTCCTCTGCAGGATCAATGGGGCCAGGGCGCATGATGGCCGTGCCCCCCGGAGGCCCCCCTCCCGGCAGCATGCCCCCCATGATGGGCCCCCGACACCCGGGGCCTCCCAACGGCATGTGTGAGTCCCTTCGACACACTCGTCGTGTTCATTGCTACAGCCAATCAAAGGGCCCGTAGAGCGCTAGATCTGTCGCGCTATTGGTTACAGTAGGAACCTGTCAATTCTGTTGAAAGGAATGTTCTAGTACGTCTGTCAGCCATTTTATGGGAACTTGAAGCAACTGATTGTTTTTTTGTTTGCCCAGACCCTGGCCCTCCTCCCACACAGCCTGATGGGATACCTGCACCACTAGTGGGACCACCAGCGCCCCCAGCTGGAAGGGTAGCCGACAACTAATACACACACAAACACACACACACACCAGGAAACCTGAACTCTGAAGCTCAGCCCCACTGACTCTGCATTCGCTCTGCATTCATTTCAACTCTGAAAACAAGCTTCCCCACAACACACACACACACACCTCTTACATTCACACTCAGGGCTCAATGGCGAGGGTGACCCAAGCTTACACACAAACATGCCTCCCCAACCCTCTCACACACACACACACACTTCCTCTCAGGGCACAGTAGTGAGGGTTGTGTGGTTACAAAAAATTTTTGTTCTTGGTGTAGACAAACTCCTAAAATGTATGATCCACTCCCAAATAAAAACAAAACACACTTTATATTCTCTCACCCATGCCTGTTGTCTTTCCCGGTTTGAGCACTAGAGGGAGCTAGCCAGGTCTATAGGGCTAGTTAAGACACCCAAGCCTGTGTGTGGGGTGTGGGACAGTGAGATACACACATTCACATATCATCCCACACAACAGGCTCTAGATTCCCTTTACTTCCATGTCTGAGTATCTACCTCTCGCTCCTTGAGAAACTATACACTGTAGTCCTGTGTGTGCGTGTGCGCGCTTCACAACATTTAGTAGAGGAATGACCTTTATCCCCTCCCCCACATCTCCCAATGCATTCTCTATGTCTAGGGACATCACTGTAATACATACACAGGCAGGCTAAGATGGATGCTCACACTGGAAGCAGCCTGCATAACACCCTGCTCATCTAGACCCGGGCCACTATGCACTGGAAAGAAACACACACACGCACACGGGCATAATCTCCTGCTGACCTTCATACAGCCTTTTTTATCGAGGGCGAGACGCGGCTATGCTATTGGTCTGAACCGGCTTTTCCTTGCCACAGTGGGCTTCTCTTTAGGTGCTGATGTAGCCGCTCCCTCTGGCAAGCGCGCCCCCCCCCCCCAACGCTGCCTACCTCTTTCTCCAGCCTCCCGCCACATGGCTTTCTAGCCTTTAACCACGGTAGCGCCTGTAAACGGGCTTATTCCCGCATATTAACCTCTGCGTTCATAGAGTTGAACGCGCAATAAAGCTATACCCCAACTAATCTGGGCAGATGCTTCCCCAGCATCACTGTGTTCTGGCAATGCATATGCCACCCCCCTCCCCCCACAGGTCAGTATGCTGGAATAATGGCGTGTGTAAAGTCTTATTTGCTAGTACTGTTAGCATCTGCTACCTCCGCTGCCCCCGCTGCCCGCTAGCTACCTCTACTAGGACTTCCTGTCACTGCACGCTACCTCTCGGCGCGCCCCCTCGCTACCTCTGAGACCCCGTCTGAACACGCCTCCACCTTTCTTTTGTTTTTCCTTTCTCCAGTTTCTCCCCATGTGACTGCTGCCGCCCTCTTCTCCTGGTCCCTAACAGAATGGGAGAAACACACACACACACACACACACACATGTACACTGCTCCTGATCACTTCACTAACGATCCCTTACCATTTATTCCAGAACTTTCCAGGCTGTTATATATATATATTTCTCACAAAAATGAAGTGAATCCACCTTACATATATTAACTTTTATCGCTACGTTTTTGTGTTATGGTAATGTATTTTTAAATAATAAACTTTGTGTAGATGGATTTCTTTGGAAGTTTGTAGCTGTTTATTTTTTTTATGGGGTCTGTTGGTACTTGGACCTAGATTCTGTCAAATAAACACTTTTTTTGTATGAAGTTGATGTCTGACTTTTTATTTTTATTCGTATTACACTCTACCTGAATCTTGGCTTGTTTAGGCTGAACATACAAAATATAAATGAATGTCATGTTAGTTGCATATGTTGCTGAGTGTTTTTGAGATATATATCTTTTGAAAATAAAGTATTCCTTAAATATATTCTTGATAACTACAAAATATTTAAAAAGAAAAGGTCTTTATAAAAGAGGTTTTTCTTTAGATTACTCAGGTTAATCAGGTTTAAACACATTGGTCAAACGGGATTTAAGAGAAGACTTAACATTAATAAAATACTTTATAAAGCTTTTTCTACAATATGTAAATTGTTTAATGAGACTAATTTATTAACACTGACATAATCAGCAGGATTATAAATTGACTTCTTGTCAGATTTTCTCTGTTTATATTTTAATAAACATGTAGATGATCATCTTTAGGCCCTTCATTTATCTTTTGGTAATTGCTGCAGACACAATACTGTAAATGTAATGTTAGTGTTGTGTCAAGTAATGTTACATTAAGTCCTCTGCTCCATCATAGAAAATCCAGGGTATAAATAGATATAATACAAAATGTATAATTCAATGTACATTTCATGGTACATTTTAGTACTGTATGTTTTTGGTGACCTAAAATTTGTGTTTTTGATTGTTTTATTACTTTAAGTGTTTTTGAA
>JAOEGT010002997.1:0-11370 GCA_025447795.1 Speoplatyrhinus poulsoni
TATATTTTATAGCACCGATAGTGAAACTTCTCATTATGTGCAAGTTCTAATACTTTATGGATTTTAGAGAGAGAGAGAGAGAGAGAGAGAGAGAGAGAGAGAGAGAGAGAGAGAGAGAGAGATTTGATAGGTGTTTTAACCCTCTTGCCCAGGATTTTCATTGAGCATCTGTAACACCCAGAGCACTGCCAACCTTCACAACCCTCTCAACCTTGAACATAAATCACTTCAAGATGTCCAATCAGGGCCAATTAGAGCCAGTTATAAGATTACGGTATATATGCCCTTTTCAAAATTCCCAGGGAGGGACAACATGACAGAGGGCTTAGCTTAGATATATAAAAAAAGGGCTTAGGGGGAAACAGAAAAAGTCTGACAAAGAGAGATGTTATATAAAACAATTAAACAACAAATTAATGACAATGTCAAAAGTTGCCTCCAGCCCTTCATTGTTAAGATACTTCTCTTGCTATCATGTTGTTCCAAATTGAGTTGCAACAGTTGGTCGTCTGTGCTTTTTGTGTGTACGCTCACATATGTGTCTGTATGTGTTGGGCGGGGCGGGGCTGGACCTGTTTTGGCGGGAGTCTGTCTGTGGGCTGGTTTTATGAACAATAGGGGTTGGTTCTCTCTAGAGAGCAGCGCTGCACAGGAACATCTGCATGGGATCAAGCCGTCACACAGAATGAAGGAGAGTTAACTGGGAGGAGACGGAAGAGGGGAAAACTTGGCAGGGTTTCCTCTCTGTTTGGAAAGCAAAATAACACAGACCCCCAACAGCTAGTTTAAAACATGTATATGACTGAATCAATACAGATTGAGAACTGGAAATCGTGCCATCACCAGCATACCCAACGTACCTCATGGTCGATTGGTCAATGTGTTGTCTCACTAGAAATAACTTTCTTTCTTTTTGTATTTAAACGCTGTTTACGAAGAAATGTTCCTTGGGCTTCCCAGAGCATGATGCTGAGAGATGTAGCAATCTCCTGTTCCTTTACCAATAGTTTTTCTGCCATCTTGGACAGTTCTTTTTCCCCTTATTGTCTCCCAACATCTCTGTTACCGTTATGTTACGGTGCTATCATGTCCTTATGGCTGGAAGCCGTGGAATGTCTTTAACTGGCGTTCTAACGGTCTCCAAAGGCAGTTTCCTCTTTAGCCGCCCCATCGACTGACAGCACAGAAAGCTCACTCTTCATGTAACTGAGCAAAACCAGACCTAAAAGGCTGGATAGATCTATCCTCTGGGGCTTTCTGTTTGAGGTCTGGCTGGGATAGCGAGTTAGGATTGTTATTGGTTCCATGTTTCTCTTTTCACACCACATCCAGCTCTATAGACTGTAGGCTATACTCTACTGCTGCCCTGCCATTTTCTGCGTAAACCACTGGCCAGCCTTGGCTAGTTTCATACACGTTTATGTAACACGAGGAAGTTGCTATGAGCATGAAGCTAGAACAAAGTCATGTTTTTCTGTTTGGGGGTTACTTGTGGGCCTCTGCTTCCTGTGTGTAGCGAAGCTGGGCTGGGCCTATGTTTAGGGTATATCATTACACAGACTGAAGAATGGCAGAAAACAGCCAAGGGGTTAAATGGTATGAAGTGGGGTCATGTAGGGTGAACGAGAGCCAATCAGATTGAAAGGGAAAAAATGCATGGGGCTCATATTACAGAGGAGTTGGGTGTCTCTCATATTGTTGTGATCCGGGCCAGATTCACACCAATGACCTCGACCCCACAGGGAAATGTCTCTCGGCATTCATGTTCGTATCACGCAACGCAGTGTCTCTCTGGAAATTTCTGACCAATAGTTTTTCACGATGTTCTGTTGTTTTGTAGACAGATTTGTTTTCATTCCTGTGTTGATTGTGGAACAGAGACAATCCCATTCATGATTAGGCTTTCATGTGACCTCAGCTTGGACTCTCTGATTGCATAATAACCTTAAGACCAACTGTTACACAAGCACCATTTATTCAAAAGCAGACACACACAAGCACGCACAATGAGATTCAGTTATGTTTACAGATGTTGTTCAGGGGCAGAAGATGTAGCAACAGTTTGCTACAACTAAATCAAACCGTTTTGGAAAATGTACTTAAATGTATAAAACATTTTACTATGATTTTAGTATTGCTGGTGGATAAAAGTAAAATGTTGGTGCTGAATTTGCATTGCACAGTGCATGGGTTTGTTCTACTGGTAGTTTACCTACAGTAAACATATTTGCATAGGATACCGCTGTATCCTCCTGTTAATGGTTATCTATTGCAACTGTCAGTAGGTAACAAATCAAATACAATTGTGCTGTAACCTACACCAAGTCTTTGTTCTGCTATGCTAAACCAAAGGCTAATGTGTTAACTTGTCAGAAGAGGGCAGATAACCTCTTACAGAGAACAGCAGCAAACCAGAAGCTGGAATTCTGACAGTTTCATTTACGCAGCTTGTGTAGTGTTAATATATCTGTTACATTTGTGCCCTTCATACCATGTGTCAGTCCCATGTGTCAATCATGCTCCTGTGACAGGCCATTTAAGCTCCTCCCAAAGCACAAACAACCCCCCAAAAGGGTCATACATACTGCTATGGGTCTGCGTAGTAACCATGCCTGAGCGGGTCACAGCACCTGCCATGTGAGCCAGAAACTTCCCCCTAAAAGGAGCAGGCCCGTGGGATAGAGAGTGGAGCAAAGGGGGTTAGGGGCAGGGAAAAGAAGACGCAATATAAGCAAAAGCCCACAGGAAAACACCCACACCAGGTCTAAATAAGAAGGAATGTGTGTGTGCTCGCTCCCTGTAAACACATTTGTGCTCTGTGTTTATAACTGTGAATCACTCTGCACATCGAAGACAAGACCGTGTTGCCAGGAAAGGAAGTCATGCTCTAATCTAGCTCATCTGAAATGTTGGAATCACATTGCTCTACCTTGATATCCCTTCGTTTGAATCTGTTGAGAGTCCAAGGCTATTACACACTATTGACTTGACCGTATATTTTTGTTATTTTATACATCCCCCTCCTCCCTTTTCTTTTAATCTTTCATTTATTTTAATTAAAGGCAGGGTCAGTCATTCTCAAACCAAAACAACATTCCTCTGTGCCCTCCGCAGCGCCACCCCACACCTCAAAACACATTGTGAAGCAAAGCATAATACTATGGCTTTGTTGATGTGAGCGGTGTTCACCATTTTGTTTATGTTCTGTACTGTATTTACAGAGAAGGTTAAGCTAGCAAAATGCGAGGAGATATTTTTTGTGATTTTGCCAAACTGTGTATTGGCTTACAATTAGCTTGCAGTATATACATTGTTGTTTTGGTTTGAAACCCCCCTCCCCTCACAGCCACACACATATAACACAACCCAGTGTAATTTTCAAATGGAGATTCTGGCCTGGTTATTCTCCATCATACGGGATATGTGTCAGTTTAAAGCTTCTAGATAAATCCACATGGACTTACAGTAACTTCCCCAGGCCTGAGAGAGTATGTCAATTACTTGTCACATTTGTTTTATTCTCCTTGTAGATCCAGATGGGTGGGAGTTTACTCAATTAGGGCAATATAGAATGTGTCAAGTCATAAAATCTATAGCAAATACACATTCTATTATTATATTTATTCCTCTAACTGTCACCTACTGTACAGTAGGCCAGGCCACTAATAATAGCATAGCATATGTTGTATTACAAATGTATTAGTTGTTAGCAGTTTGACGAAACACCAGGACACAGGACACATGCAGGACGACTATGAGGGTGAGGTTGGGCTCCCCAGACACAGGAACTGCTCTTGGCTTCACTCAAACACATCTGGTCACATTGTTTGACAAGCAATTCTCCAGGCAGTCCCCAAAAGCCCCGACGCAGGACTGCAGTGCTTCCAGATGTGGCCTGACTGGCTCTGCGGGCTCGCATATCTCTGTGTGGACCCAGCAACCATTCCACAATGTGGGAGCCTGTGAGTGTTTTGGGTATTACGAAATAGCATGTATACTGCATGTGCGCCGCTGCAGCACCTGAAAAAGATGTGCACTTGAATGTGCGCACGTGGTCATTGAGTGCTTCAGAACCGATGACTCATTCTAGCATCCTGGGACACACAAACACTGAGGCCAATGACGCCATGGGCCTTTATAGGCCTGCCAGCTATTAGCACTATAGGAGAATCAGGAAGCACTCTGTTTACTAGGTACATCTTCTCCACATTGAGGCAGGGAAGCCCCTTGCTCCCAACAATATAGCATTGGCATTTTCTTTTAAGATAAACAAATGATGAAACATGTAAAAATGGTTATAAACGAATAAACCTTAATTTAAGAATGAAATCATCTCCCAAGCAGACCCCACTGAGAACCACTGGTCTCTGGGACATCTGCATTTTACTCATAAGCACTTTCACATTCAGAATGAAGTACAGTTCTTTCCAGTTAACTATCGCTAAGCCATTTTCCCATAACATTACAGTGAGGCTTTCATAGAAATCTTGTTTGTTTCATGATATTATTAGTTCCATAATGCTGTTTTTTTATTAGCTGACTGGAAATAACTGGAGGTACTGGTACAATTCTAATGTGGGACTGTGTATAAACTGGCACTTGTGTATTTTCGGTTTGACCCTTTGCAGTCAGCCCATGCAGAAAAGCTCTTCAGGCAAACATCTAGTCGGTTGATCCACATGCATTCTCAACATAATCAGTTTATGCTTCATCCATGTAAAGAATATCTCTATGTGTTGGATTCATAGGTTGGATTTCATAAGGATCACGTGCACAGCACAAATCTGCTTATTGATAACGGCATTGCTATAACACACACTATAACTTGCTTGCCCCCGAACTTCACACACAGCTCACAATAAGCAGTGCAAACACCACTGCACTGTGAAGGCATGAATGTAACCATCGCAAATCCAACACACACTTTGACTGAGTGCTTCTACTCTGTAATACAATGCCACCGGTTATGTGTAAATGAAGGGCTATTGCAAATCAACTGCTTTCGCTGTGCGAGCAAATCAATAGAACACAGCAGCAGACAACAGCAGAACTAAGCAACTGTTTATATGATCCGTGACCAGGCAGCAAATTGTATTACTGATATTACTAGGAAGATATGCCATGCTTACATTACAGTTACTTGGCATTGCACCTGTAGCACTTGTTGTCTTGAAATGCCTAGCATTATTTGTGTTTATCACAGTACTATGCACGCACACGCACATGCACACACACGCACACGCACGCACGCACGCACACACGCACACACATGCACACATGCACACGCACACGCACACACGCACGCACAAGCACACACGCACGCTCATGCACACAGACGCACACGCACACTCACACACACACAGAAAGAGGGGGTAGGGTAGACCCACTGTCCTAAACAGAGTGGGGCTAACAGTGAAAAAAAGGGGTGTGGAAAGAGAGAGCGAACAAGGGAGAGAGAGAGAGGGAGAGAGGGAGAGAGAGAGAGAGAGAGAGCAAACGCGCGGGCCCATATAAAAAGCAGCAGAACACAAACCAGGCTTTATCCTGCTTGTGTGTCCTGCTCGCACACACCCCACAGGAAACTCACAACACCCCACCCCCAGTTCTCTCTCTCTCTCTCTCTCTCTCTCTCTCTCTCTCTCTCTCTCTCTGTCTCTCTGTCTCTCTCCCACACACTCAGCGGCTGTATACTTTTTAGCTGCACACTCATACAGGGAGCCTTGCCGAGCAGAAAGGATGTCTGCGACCACGTGGAGAATGAATGGCTTGAGGAGCGAGGCGGCTGTAGCCCTGCTGCTCTGTGTTCTTCTCATCAACAGTGAGTACCCCGCGTTCTATTGCTACCATCACCACTCTCTCTCACAGCTCTTTGATGAGAGGGGTGGGGGCCTCGCTTATTTATTTCCCAATCAGGAAACAACAAACAGCTCAGCTAGTGTCTCTCACAGTTATTTGAATGCTATAGCCGTTCACGTTGTTGCTGCACTTTGACTGTAAAAGGCCAGCAGGAGTTCTGTTTCAGTATGTGTGTGTGTGTGTGTGTGTGTGTGTGCGTGAGCACGCCATGAGGCAGCGTAGAGGATTTGGGCGAACAGAGTGTCGGTACCAGAGCAGAGGTGGGGCGGCCCCAGACACAAAGAGGCTCTGCATGTGAGTGGAAAGTTCCCGTTGAGAATAATTATGCACTCCATCCTGCAGTGCTGTCTAGGTGGAGCCTGTGTGTGTGTGTGTGTGTTTATATTGTACTCTTGAGGGTTGAAGGCCTCTGTGATGTGTTGCTTGCTTTATGACATGCAGGAGCGTACACATGTAGCTTTGTGTGAGGACAAAGGGTTGGAACCACTCCACAGCACACATGTACACTGTGTTCCTGCAGCTAATTATCCCTGTGTTTTGGAACAAATCCGTGTTTGTCCAATCCGTGAACGGGACTCATCGGTCGAGCCTCGTGCCTGTGGCGTGAGTTATGTGGCTGCAAAACATGTTCACCAATGTCGGCATGCATGTGCTCTGAACACACGGACCAGACCGTGCCACATGCCTTGAAAGTTCATGTCAAAATGGTTCCCTCCACTGCAGCCACAGACTGTGTAGCCTGCCACATGGCCTGCATATGGAAGGTGTGCCTGTGCGTGTGTGTGTTTGTGTGTGCCTGTGTGCGTGCATGTGTGTGTGTGTGTGTGTCTATGTGTATGTGCCTGTGTATGTGTGTGCGTGTGGGTGTGTGTGTGTGCATGTGTGTGTGTGCGTATGTGTGTGTGCCTGTGTGTGCCTGTGTGTGTGTGTGTGTGTGTGCGTGCGTGCATGTGTGTGTATTTGTGTGCCTGTGTGTGCCTGTGTGCGTGCGTGTGTGGGTGTATGTGTGTGCGTGTGGGTGTGTGTGCCTGTGCGCGTGTGTGTGTGTGCATGTGTGTGTGTAACTGTGTCTGTTGTGTGTTCTGCTAAATGCAGGGTGATGTATGGTTTCGACTATGTTACTGCCTTACTGGTTGTAAAACAGAGGGGGGCATGGGAGGGTTGGGGGGTGTACTGGCCCAATACATAATGACTTCTCCAGAGCTGTTACAAGCCCCATACGCATCCATGTTAACGCTTTGGACTGACTGGAGAGGCTAGAAAGTGTCTCCCAGACTGCCCAAGACGATGAAAATAACTTGAGGAAGGTGGAAAGATCACGCGCGAGGACGGAACATGCTCCATATTCACATTAGAGAGGTACATACCATCTCTGCCAGCAGGCCAGTAGATGGAAATTAGATTAGGAAGTCCAACTACTGCAGGAGACATCCACTACTCGCTCAACAAAAACGTTATCTGGTGTCTGTGATATTTACAGGGATGATATGATTAACGTCAAATTATACTGCTCAGTCACCTCCCAACCCTGTTTTCAGGGTTTGATCCGTCGGTTTCGGACTAAGAAAAAAGGGTGTTGTCCCAAGGTGTCTGACTTCCCCACCCCCAATAGCTCACCACATCCATCCACAGGTCACACAGACCTGCTACATGGTCAATACTTGTGTCCAAGTTGCATTGCAGTGTGAATTTACAGAGGCATTGCCAGCATATGCTTCTGAAACTCAACACTGGAGAACCTCAGGCATCCCTTAATACTACATGGACATGTCACATGCAGTAACCGAGTCGGCCTTGAAACCAGGATGCAGGATGCTGCGAATGTGTAGGACAGTCTCATTTATTTTTAACACACAAATATTCTTCTACACAGCTGGCCTAGTATCCCAAACACAAAACTAGGAATGAATTCCTTAACTACAGGACTATGTGACTAGACCCAGACTATGTGACTAGACCCAGGGCAGAGGCCGAGGGCAACATGACGTCAACATTCCTTCTCCGAGGGACTTTTTATTTTACTGTTGCATGGTGAATTATAGCAGTCTCTATGAAGTCTTTATGCAGACGATTTTGTTTTTACGTGCTGATAAGTTAGGAGGTCCATAGCAGCCCCTGTCTTGTTCTCCATCTGTGTAGAATCAGAAGGTTTAATCAATGCCACATTGCATTTGGTGGCAGTGACGTCACTAGTCCCACAAGCTAAAGGAAGAGGAAGATGATCACAAGCCGTTCAGAAAAAGAACTCCCTTTGTGCTTGTTTAGAAAAGAGAGCTAGCATGAAAGACAAAACAACAACGAATACATTGCCAACACACAGACTTCAGCGTGCACTGTATTTTTGGAGTCGGCTAGCATGTGGCCTCGATGAAGAGGAAAAAATATCAGCAGGTGGCTTCATAATGTTAGAGCATGGCAGATCATTAGCTCTATACAGATTAGCCTCCGTACTGTATGTTTGCATACTGTAGGCAGTGCCTACTGTAAAGTCCTGCCATGCGAGCTGTGATTAGTTATACTGTTATGGCATAACACACCAAGAGGCAGCCATATCTTGAGAGAAGGTTTGGACGCCATTTGAACCTCTTTGATTAATGTGTTTAGCTGAGATAGCATCCTTGTCATGTGCAGGCCAATCAAATCGACTTTGACAAACAAAGATTTAGTTTATGTTCCGCCCACACCCAGTGGATTTCCTTTAGCAGTTATGTAGGCTTACAACTATGCAACCCTGAAATGGGCAGGCTCCCAAACATTGGATCATGTCTCTCAGTCGTTCTCCAATGAAGAAAATAACAAACAATTGGATCTAGAGCAGAAGGGAAAACATCTTTTCATTAACAGTTTACAATGGGTGTTGTTACAGCCTGTGGACTATTAGAAGAATGCCGGTACACATTACCCCAAAATTTAACGAAGAACGGTGTCTTATTATCTGCAATTACATGGTTTGACTACCACCTTGTTGGCAATCTGATATTCCAGGCAAAGCCCAGTGAGTCAGGGTGGTAACCTACAAACCATGGCATTATAAATGAACTTGACACCCAATCAAACAGTGGCAGTGCCCTGTATTCTGTTAGAATAGGTGTAAAGATGCCTCATGAAACACAACCTGACAGCAGAGGGCTGGCTTAAAAACCCTTCCATCATATGAAACTGCAACACTTTCTCTCCCAGAGTGACTGACCCCGCCAACATAAACAGGGGCAGAATATTGCCAGTTGCTTTCTCATGGCCTTCGGCTATTGACTAGCATTCCTTCAGTATTGTGATGGCGAAGCTGTATTCCCGTCATCTTCTTGAGGGTGTGGGGCATTTACGTAAGCCTTGGCCAATAGCGCTCTTAAGTCAGTCCAGGGCGTGCTTCCTCGTGGGACACAAAGTCATGACTGAAGAACTAGAATATCTGACAGAGTAATTAAACATGGAGCCTCTATTTCATTGCATTTTCATTTTCAGAAAAGTCAGTGCCAAGTTACTTTAGAGTCCATCATTGCTTCACCACATCATAGCCTAATCAAGCCAGAACAAACAGAGGACATCCCTAAATCACCTAATTCTTCTGTCTTCATTTGGATGTCTTGAACTCCTCTCCAATGAAATCCATTTAATGGTAGGAAAACAAAAGCAGGGTCAACACCCTGGCCAAACCATCAACCGAGGGAAGGAGTTGACAAGGAGAAATAGATTGTCTAGCAACAATATTTACCTAGTGAAACATTCTTAATTAATAGCAGACACAGCGCTAGCGTTCAACTCTTCCTTCTGCAATTACGTTCTCGTGAGCTTTTTGTTCCCTGTTCCCCTGGCACCCCACTTCAATTTTACAGCTGTTGGGATTTAACAGGGCAAAATATTATCCTCCTTTTTCTCCTTCAGTTTCTGCAATCTTGTTGGGACTACAGGCAGAGAGCATTTATATAGTCCTATGGCAGAGAGACATATTTCAGGTGCCCATTCAGGTTGAATGTGTCTGATATTGAACGTAATGAACAGCTCCAAGTTAAGGTCAAGCTAAAAGACATTCACTTCCCCACAGGGCGTATTATGAGACATCGCATCACTGTTTCATCACTTCAATATTGAGACTTTGCTGATAGCTTCCTGATGCTCCTCATTTTGATGGATCCCAGTTTGTAACATCAGTAAACCACAACAGACTATAATGGGTGTAAGGAGGAGCAGGCTAGTCTGCCTTCATGGTATTGTGTAGTGTTTGAAACAGTTAATGGAGCTTGGCTTAAGCTCTTGGACTGCCTGTGTAATTGCACCTGGTAATGAATGCTCAGTAGGCTAACAGGCAGTGGTTATAGGGCAGCCCTTTATGTCAGCTAATTGAAAACACAAGCTTGCATCCTGTCTGTTTACCATGGCGCTTGTTTGGGCATTGTATACACAAGTGTGTATGGTATGTGGATGTGCGCGTGCACACACACACACACACACACGCACACACGCAGATGGGAAAGAGAGGGGGAAATGAAATATGAACCAGATCTGTATAAGTCTCCTTCCCTTTCTGTGGTTCTATTATCTAAATCCTCCTGAATTGTTGAGGGCTATACGTTTAGATATCCTTTTACAGACACTCCCCACTGCCCAGTCCCATGTCAAGAGGCAGCTGGAATGGGTCCATGTACATCTGCTGTTACAGCCCAGTGCTGGTCTGAGTAGAGAGCTGTGGGCGTGGAGTCTCTCAGAGCAGCTGGCCTTTCCAACTCATCTACTACTAATGAGACCAAGACACTGTTTTGACGAGCAGGGGAAAATTGAAGCGCTATCAACACTAGATATATTTAATGTAATCATATTTCTTTCTTTCTTTCTTTCTTTCTTTCTTTCTTTCTTTCTTTCTTTCTTTCTTTCTTTCTTTTCTCTAGATATATGCAAAATGATAGATAGATAGATAGATAGATAGATAGATAGATAGATAGATAGATAGATAGATAGATAGATCATGTTTTGCCAGTCATATTCATTGGCCATGGCGTCAGTGGTGTAAGTCTTTGGTAGGTATGATCTGTAGCACTCAGTATGTTTACCTCTGTAGGCCAGAGAAGCCATTGCATGCCATGTGCCATGAGAGCCATATCCTGTCATAGGATGTGCACAGATAACATTCCGGGCCCTGATGTTAATTCCTTTGCAAATTTTTTACCCTGCCCCTTCTGTTTTGTTTAACAACATGGCAGGGTGAGGAGGGCCAAAAAGTCAACTTTTGCCACCAGTCTGTCCAGAAACAAAAATAGGCTCATGGAAACTAAGGGACCCCAGTGTTGCGGCTATAGTGTTTGCCCATTTAGTGAGTGGCCATCTGGTTCTTAACGGAAACTGGACTCAATTGCAGGAAGGCCATGCTATGCTGTCATCAGTGTCATGCTGTCTGTCTGTCTGTCTAACAGACAGCATCTGTACCAGAGGGGTGGATACGCTGGGCGTCAAGCAGAAGGGATTTTGCTAGTCCACCCTTCTAGAGCATTCCTCCATCACGTTGCTGTTGCCTAGATGCTC
>JAOEGT010003019.1:0-5000 GCA_025447795.1 Speoplatyrhinus poulsoni
TGAGGGCGTGAGGCACTGGGGATGTGGGCAGTCTCTCTCCGGCCGTGCTACACCGGCGAGACCAGGGAAGCGTTACACAGTGTCCTTGTCACACATTTTGTACAAAAACCATCACTATTCATCAATCAATATCAGCACAGTAGCAGCAATTGCTGATTGTTATATTACTGAATAATTCTTATTCTTTTTCTGTTTGGCAATTCTTACCCTGAATATCCTCCACCATGCCGAAACTAACAGAATCAAGTACAGACAGGAATTTCTCTTGGGGCTACAATGGAATCGACAAGCGCTGGATTACTTTATGGATAATCCGCTGTTTGGAATATCTACAGTGCCCTTAGATTCAGAGCCCCATGACTGGATGTATAAACATGAAATATGCAACCCTAGGAAATGTAATGTTAGGAAACATGGAAGAGAGGGTGGTGTTTGCATGCAGATCAGAAAACAATTAAGGAATAATCACACCCCACATGCCGTCTATGATCATGGCAAATGTGTAGTCTTTATGGAATAAAATCAAGGAGTTGCATGCTAACGTTACTCATCTACGGGAATTCAGAGATGCCTGGCATTGACTGAGACTTGGCTGACAGATATGGAGATGGATTTTTTCCATGTTAGCGGCTTCGGGGCCGCTAACAGTCACGACTGTGAGGTAACTGAGAAGGCGAAAGGAAAAAGGCTTTTACTTATAAAGCACAGATGGTGCAGTGATGTTACTGTATAAGAGAATGACTGTCTAGCAGACAGAGATGCTCTCTGTTGCTAAGGTTCTAACTCCCCAGGGGATTCCCTCAATTATGTGTCACCATTGTTTAAATACATCCTAAAGCAAATGCCAAATCAGCTAATGTAATATTCAAAGTGACAAAACACCTGGACTCTATCTCAGATGATAGCCCCCTACTATATAATGGAAGATGGTAACCACAGTAAATTAAAGGGAAAGTAGTCCGTTTCATCATAGTTAAACTAGATTTGCGCCCTGCTTCTATTAAGGGGGCTAATACATATGGTGATCATCAGATCATAATGTAGTCTACCTCACACCCACACACAGTAGAGGTTTGGACTGACTGCAGTTCCCTTGCTCCTCAGGACTGCTTCAAGTGCAGGACTGCTAAGTACTTTGACAAGTTTCCTCAGACAACATTGACGTGGTGTGTAGCTACAAGGAAGTGTTGACAAATAATACATCATAGGTTTCAAAATTATTTATAAATCAATAATGAATCAATATTAAATAAAGTCTGATAACTCAATGGAAATATGCTTGTACAGTAATCGAGTAATATAAGTGATGTAAGCTAGGACAGGTACATTAGGAAGGCTAAAACAAATTACAAGGACAAGCTTAGAGACAGTTTAGAAGCGATAACCCAAATGCTGATTGGAACAGCATGAAATACAATGACTGGGAGTTTTGAGAAGGGGAATAAGGCAGTTTGTCTTGATGGTTTTAATTCTGATACACAACTAGCTGTCAGTTTGAATGAGTTATACATGAGGATTTTATAAACATGATAGATAAGCTAAGAAGCAGGGCTAGGTCCAGTCAAAAACCTCCATTAGATGTTGACACGGTTTCAAAGCTGTTCAGGCACGCATAGCAGAAAGAACCCAGGCCCTGATTAAGTCTGTGGCCAGTTGATTAGAACCTGTGTTTAGAATATCAGTAGTATTTTATTTTAGCTTGAATTTGATGGAATCTCTTGATCTACAAAAGTAAAAAGTAATCTGTAAACACTCAATTATTGTCCCGGTAACCACTGTTGGGCCAATTGTGCTTAGAGTTTTGAAAATATGACTACAGATTGGACAAATGGATGTTAGCGGTAGAAAAAAAACAACTGTAATTCCTTATTCCTTATTAATATCTTTGGCTGGATTTTAGATTTAACAGATTAGTGTGTGAGAGGTAATGGTGTCCTCTCATACAGGCTCCACTTAGTGCTTATTTCTCCTCCCCTGTATATTATTTATTCAAATAGCTGTTGGATCAGGTTATACAGTTTGCAGATGACGCTGTCATAGCCTAGTTTATACTTGACAGAGTCACGATGGGGCGCGCCAAAAATGACGTCAAGTTGGTGGGTGTGGCCTGGCACGTACCTCCAATGTTTTGTAACTGTCGCCTCTGGCGTGGACTGCGCATTGAGTCTTCTACATATATAGTATAATACAGATGGCCTGCAGAACATATTTTAAGAATAGGCATTGACTAATTGCCATGCTTAACAGCGAAATAGGCCTACTGCAGAATGAAAACATAAAACAGCAACAATGTAGGCTATGAATAAAACATTAACTACGCTTTTCTTCAACAGATGACGTGAATACAACACAGAACACACATATAAACTGTAACAGTGTTGTAGGTTGTAGACTAGGCTACACATTATCAAAACAATAGAAAAGGAGTTCGCAGGACTTCCTCAACAAGTTCCTACACATATTTGTATACAGTGCCACCTTTCGTTTTGGAGAATATTGCTACGACACAAATTCCAGGTGGCATGGAGTATGTAGTGCTTGAGGCGGGCGCATCCCGCGCGCGCCGTAGGCGAAGGGCCGCGTGCCACCCATCACGGCAAGTATGTTGAGGCCTTCACCCTGCTGTGAGGGATTGGCGGAGGGGGGATGAGCAGGAACTAGATTATGGGCTGGTCGTAATGATTTTGTGTCAGTTTAAAGGAGGATTTCCCTGAACAGAATGTGAAACTGAGGACATGTTTGTTGATTTTATAAATCCAACCCTCGTCCCCAAAATCTGTTATTTGTTATTGAGGGAACTGAGGTTGATGTGGTGGAGAACTAATAAAATGTCGGTTCTGTGTTCAATAATACTGTAGGTGTGCTTTCAGGCTAATGCAGAGAAAATGTGCACACAAATGACTGTTCTATAGGAAAAGCTGCCCATAGCCTTGCATGCATCATTGCCCCTACAGTTTGGACAGCCTATCATATTACAGTACTTGACAGTGAGATGTAGGCCTATTTCACAACTGTAAATATCTTAGAATCACTTAGTTCACCATTATATTACGTTTTTTGTTTTGTTTTGACAACACACACAAACACATAAAATATATTGTTTTCCGGGCCTTGGGAAACACACTGTCATAGTTAAATGGGATGTGTGTTTGTGTGTGTGCGCGCGCGTGTGTGCATGTGTGTGCATGTGTAAGTTTGTGTGTGTGTGTGTGATTTCTTCATGATTTTTTTTCTCTCTAATAAATGGGTAATAAATGGGTTTGTCCACTTCTCACATGATCTATGCAGAAGCACATACTGTACATACTGTATCATGTGTGTGTGTGCATGCATGAATGTTTGTTTGTTGTATGTATGTTTGCATGTTGTATATTGCATGTTGCAAATGGCCATACTTTGATATCAGCAGATGAATGCAGATGTATTCATGATATGCATCACAGCGTTTATGGTGATAATGCCTCATGCTGGGAGAGCTCTCATCTGCAAATTTCATATTTCAGTTACTCTCTCTCTCTCTCTTTTGCTCTCTCTTTCTAAGACGCATATTAGCTGCACCATTACAGACCTGTCAATCTTATCTAATAAATTGAAGAGTCACGAGAGACAGCTAGCTACCTCTCTCACTGCTTCAAGCTGTTTTCCTTTAACTCTTGTACAGCCAATTTGTCAATCACTTTAGCAGTACATAGTTGCACTGCACATGTTTTGTTCTAATCTTGCTCTTATTTCCATTTCCATCTTTCTTTCCACATCCTTCCCCCCATAATTCCATCCTTACATTTTCACCTTTCCTCCAACTTTAAGTGAACGATATATCAGACCTCAGTCATTTACAGATTGAGGGTAATTTTTTGAAGCGCTCTTAATAAATTGTGGGGGAAAAAAGCCATAATTAAGTTAATGTGACATTTTGAACGGTGTGTAATGACACACATCGTCTCTGAGCTTGGTTCATCAACCCATCTCCAGTTACAGTAGCTAATAATGTACAGCTTGCTGTCTGTCGGAATCTTTACAGTATATCGTATCAGACTTTGAGTTTTGCGTTTTATCATTTTACAATACCCCGGGTCCCAATTTGACTGATTACTTTTTTAGTAGAAGGAAACAGCCTAGTTTATTATACCATTTAGTTTTACCAGGGATGTTGGACCACCGTGATGAGCTGGTAAAATATATAACAACTGTGTAAGAACAGAAAGAAACAAATGTAGGATCACAGCCTGCTATCTAAAGCCTACAGTACACCAAACTAGGTGACGTAACCAAAGTGATGGAAAGCCATTTTTACACCCTCAATGACTTCAGTGGTAGTTAATGAACATACTTAACTCCATTTACTGTGAGAGAAATGAAAAGGGAAAACCAGGGCTACTGCTGGTCAATCATGCTAGGCTGCTTTAAATAACCTGAGTGGATGGTGCAGCTAACCCCTGCTGTGACTCCCACTTAGCAAAGGATTTTTCAACACTAAGTGCGCTCCTCTTGGCATGTTTCTTGTCCCCTCAATCATTCTATTGTTTTCTTATGTATGTCCGTTACTCCTCTCTCTCTCTCCCTCTCTCTCTCTCTCTCTCTCTCTCTCTCTCTCTCTCTCTCTCTCTCTCCCTCTCCCTCATCAAATGCCTCTCTCTGCTTCTCCCACTCTCTCTCCAGTCTTAGCACACGTCACCAGAAAAGGTCCCTCTCATCTCTCACATTTTCCCCCTTTGTTCCTCTGTGGTTGCCGAGTGCACTAGAAAAGAAGCAGACATTTAAGCTCCACCACTTTCAAGCCAAAAAATAGATCCCATCCATTAACTAAATTCCTTCATGATAAAAGAATCTGAGGTCTGGCTACTCAAGATGCATTTTCATTATGAACTTGATGTTGGTGAAGCTGTATGGATTACCATTTAAAAGTCATACAGTGGTACATACAGTATTACTCTACAGGATATTGCAATTGATGGGCACATGGATCACGCTATTTAAAGTACATTTCTGTTCCATGAATA
>JAOEGT010003019.1:10000-11370 GCA_025447795.1 Speoplatyrhinus poulsoni
CTGCTGAAGCCCCCTCTGAAAATGGATCTGTCAGGATGACCCTGTTAAATCCTCGCTCCATTACCAACAAGACATTCCTTCTAAAAGATGTGTTTATCAAAGAGAACCTGGATATTCTGTTTCTGATTGAAACCTGGCAGCAGGACTTGGAATATACTTTTTTCAAAGAACTTTGCCCTCCTGACTGCAGTTTTCTGTGCACACCGAGGACATCAGGTCGAGGTGGAGGACTTGCAGTGACTTTCAAAAATCGCTTTGACTGCCGCTTGGTAAACACTGAGACTTTTCCATCTTTTGAATTCAGCATGACAAAAGTTCAAAGCCCAAAACCCACCTATTGCATGTGAGTCCCCCTGGCCCATCCGGTGCTTTCGTGTCTGATTTAACCCAGTTTTTATCTTCAGTTATAAAATTGGACAAAGTCTTAATTTTAGGTGATTTTAACTTTCACATTGTTGACGCTGCCTCTAAAGCTGCATCTGATTTTATTCTTAATACGGATTCCTTTAATTTCACTCAACATGTCTCTGAGCCCACACATATAGTAGGGCATACTCTTGACTTAGTAACAATGTTTGCTTGGAATATTTCCATGTCAGTGATCATAAATGTGTTATTTTTAATGTTTCTTGTCTTTTAGAACTGTTTCCCCACTTACGTATGTCTTGGAGGCGTTTCATAAATCAGGACACTGCTGAAGACATCACTGCTTTATTTGATGCTGATATGCAGTCAACACACCATCATGATATGGAGACCATAGCCCAGTATTTTAACTCACAGTGCTCCTCCATTTTAGACTTAGCAGCTCCCCTTAAACTGAGACAACTTTCCCCTATCCAATCATCCCCGTGGATAAATGATGACATTCGCAGACTCAAACAGTCGTGCAGAAAGTCAAAGCGCTTGTGGAAATCCACAAAGCTACAGATCCATCATCTTCAACTTCAAAATGTTTTACTTAGTCTAAATGAAATTACTAGAGTTGCTAGGACTACCTATTTTGCTAAACGTATTGGATCAAACAAAGTTAATTCTAAAGTTAACTTTGATACTACAAATAGGATTGTTGCTCCATCTCTCCTCAAGTGCTTCCTTTCTCTAATAACGATTGCAATAGTTTTCTTAATTGCTTTGTAGGCAAAGTCACAACCATCAGAATTAATATCTCTCCTCATCGCCTTATCGTGGTGGAGAGGTTTGTGTGTCCCTATGATCCTGAGAGTGGGTTGTCTGGAGCCTTGTGCTCTTGGTAGGGTCTCCCAAGGCAAAGTGGTCTCAGGGGAGGGGCCGGACAAAGAATGGTTCAGAAGACCCCTATGAAAGATCATTTAAGAGGAGAGGTTACCCTGCCCGGAGGAAGCCCGGGG
>JAOEGT010003030.1:0-11369 GCA_025447795.1 Speoplatyrhinus poulsoni
CCCCCCCCCCCCAGGCAGGGGACGTGTCCCCCTCAATATTTAGAACAAGTGTATTTGTACTCCGGCAGTGTAGCCTCTTCGTTGCCTAGAGACAGGGCGAGCGCAGCCAAGTCCTCTGTGAAGGGCCTGGAGAAATCTGCGCTCAACTTGGCGGTGAGCGCAGCGCATGTCGCGTCATGTCTGATGGGGCCTTTATTGATTCCTATGTGTGCTGAGGCCTAGGCCTATGCCTATAGCAAGGCTCAACATTAAGGCTTGTTCACTTGTCCAGGACAAGTCGATTTTTGAAGGGGCAAGTGCAGGAGGATTTTTCTTGCCCAACCGGGCAAGTTGCAAGATTTAAAATGTATGACAATAGCAAAAGATACCTTTTAGTATAGGCAGACGTGTAACTTGTTATTTTAATTAATTATTCCACAACATAGAGTGCCAGTGCATGCACCGTAATAACGCTGATTCCACCGATGTGTGTGGAGCATTCTGGCTCTGACGCGTTTGTTCCATTCTCTTGAGACGTCAACTTACCAGGAGCATTTCAGAAGCGGAGCGCAGCGAGGCAGATGTATTGTTGAGATCAGAGAAAACATTACATTGGCTGATAAAATTGGGCATTCCACAGCCACTGGTGGGCAAATAAGTTAATTTGCTGTTTACAGTTCGATTAGCAATTAGAGATGCAAAAAAAGGAGTTGAGTTTATATGAATACAGGTCTTTATACAAAGTGAAATGATCATTAGAAGATGGCCGTCTTACCCAATTCCATTTTGGCCAATGTTTTCCTATTTTGCTCTCCACAGACGGTTTACCTGTAATTAACCAAAGCCCGCTCAAAACGCGATTGGTCAATATTCCTTGAACCGCTTCTGTTGCCAATATCTTGTGCCGCTGCCTACAGTTGTGCAGTCCTAGCAGACTTTCTGTTGCCAACTGTAGAATTACTATATTTCTTGTTTCTTTTCATCCCGTCCTTGCTAGGGTGACCATTGAGCACGCTCGCGTGCGTCTCCGTGGAGGCAGGGGCAGGGGTATTGGAGGTGGTGGAGGAGGAGGAGGTGGTGGTGGAGGAGGAGGTGGCAATGGTGGCGGTGGAGGGGGCCGATTCCCTGATCGCTACGGCCGAGGTTCACAGGACGGTCGCAGGTACTAACATTTGCACCGTTACATCACCATGGTTGTGTTATGGTGTGGATTAAGCTGTTGTACATGTATGCACAACAGGGTACTATGTATTTCTTTTTTGTATTTTGATATAGAATTTAAGAACAGCCACGACTTTCTGGCTAGCTTAGCCAGTTTCCCCTATCGACTGCTTTGAGAAGGCCTAATATTGGACCTATTCTGAAATATATTTGGCTTGAATAAACTATAGTATGGGGGGGGTTTACTACACTATCTGCAGTCTATACGAAGGGACTGAACTGTAATTCATACTTTTACTGTGCTATATTATTTGGAATTTGCTAAATTGTCTGATATTCTGAAAGCGGCAGCTCAGCATTCAGTCTGGCTGCCTGATGAAAGATCTAATGCTAACGCTAGTGCTAACGACATATGCTGGTGTTTATTGTGAGGTCTTGTGTGCTTTCTGCGTTGCAGTCGGAACCCACCTCCGATGCGTACCGAGAATCGTCTGATTGTGGAAAATCTCTCTTCTCGCGTTAGCTGGCAGGTGAGTTCCACCTAACATGCCCTTGTAAGCATACATGGCCAAGAACACAGAAAGCTGCCCCCACACAAAGCTGAAATACAATTAAAGTTACTATTTCACCTCAGTCCACATTTCTATTTGGTTAAGGTCACCAGTGAATGACAAGCTAACAACTGTCAAAATTCCTATTGATTTCTTAGTATCTCCTTATTCTTAATCTGTTATGACTCTGCATCTAGTGCAGTGAAAGTTTTAAATATAAGACACAAAAGACTCAATTTACATTTGTTCCTGTGTTCACCATTTTAACCAATTCTTCCACCCCTTTATTTGCCAGCTTGACTGTTGTGTCGTATGGAAGAGCTCGCTTATGGTGGAGTTAACCCCTTCTGGGTCCTTCTGTCTGGGTTGAGCCCGTGTGTCCAAACTCCTAGTTGATGCCTGCTGGTCATGTGGGCGCACGCTCCCCCCCTCCCCTCCGCTCAGGCCGCGGCCGAGAGCGCAAACAGAGAGTGGCAGAGAGAGGAAAAGAGGCAAAAGAGTCGGTGGTGGTGGCGTATTGATCGATGGGTTCGTTAATTTGAGAGGCTTGGATCGATCGATATCTCCCCCCCCCGCTCCCCTTCGTACACCCCCCCCTTCTCGGTGCTCCCTGCACACGTCGCGAGAGGGGGGAGAGCGAGAGAGAGAGCGAACGAGAGAGAGAGAGAGAGCGAGCGAGCTTGAGTTCTACCCAAGGTGGCCGAGGATAGAATCTGCTGTTGTCCCCGAGGTTATGGTGGGCCCGCCCCAAAGGGTTCGCTCTCAGGTAGTAGTTTCCTCTCTTCCACCCTGTTCACTCTCTTTACTGAGGTGGGGTGCAAAGACAGGGGCGGTCCTGGTGGCAGAGCCCTGTGCCCTCCTGGCCAGGGAAAGCGGGGCTCTTTAGCGCCATGCGCTGCCCGACCGGCGCCACTGCAGAACCTGCAGATGTTAATTCACCTCTCTGTAGATGTAAGAGCCTTGTGTCCAAGAATCTCACAACGGAGTAGTCGTATGCATCGTGGCTGTCAATTTTAGCTTGATTCAGTGAATTCTTAGTGTTGTAGCGGCATACATTGGCCAACAATTTGTTGTAATCGTGTTAAAATCGTATTAAAAGACAAATTTCTTATTTAGACGAATTTGCGGTCTGTTTCTTTTTATTTTACAGTAACTAGGAGGTTCTTGGACACACTATCTTCTTTTAAATGCAGTAGCTCTTGTAGTGTTCTATAGCTTCTGTCTCTGTGGGTCAGTCAATTCTGTATGGTGCCTCAGCCTGTTTACTGCCCTAATGTCACTGGTGCTCATGTGTAGGACCTGAAAGATTTCATGAGGCAGGCTGGAGAGGTGACCTTTGCAGACGCCCATCGTCCCAAGCTTAACGAAGGGTAAGAAGAAATTATTGTCGCTTAACTTTCCCCCTCACTATGACCTCATTCTCATGTAGTTCCCTATAGTTTATGATGGCTTAATGACAAAAAGATGTTTACACTAGGTTCTGTTTCCAGCATGGATGTATATTACTTAGTTATGAGATACCCTGAAAGCATAGTTTCAGTATTTATTTTTGATCAAATGTAGATGTCTTACTATATATACTAAATAGTGAAAATAGATTTCTCATGTTTTGTAGGTAGCTGAATTCTAATCTAATAAGCATCAGCACAGTAGCAAATATAGTTGGCGCTTATGGTATGCTGATTTTAAGGTCTGGGTTAGAAACGAAGTGAACCACCCACTCTTATCTCATTAGTTAGACATGAGAGAAAATAGATTAAAAGGATTTGAATTGTACTTTAAATGTTTATTTATTGTTGTTTATTTTTTTCTTCAGGGTGGTTGAGTTTGCCTCTTACAGTGATCTGAAAAACGCCCTTGAGAAACTTTCTGGAAAGGAAATCAATGGAAGAAAAATCAAGCTCATTGAGGCGGCCAAGAAGAGGTGAGTTTCCATATTAGGCACCGAAGAGACACCAGGCCAGGGTTAGCTAGCAGTGGTCTCTCCCAGAGGGGTGCTAGTCAGCAAAAAACAATATTTTCTTCTCTTTCTTTCTCTTTCTTGTCCAAGGTCAAGGAGTCGTTCCCGTTCGGACAGCTCCTCCCGTTCGCGCTCAAGGTCCCGCGGCCGCTCCCAGTCACGCTCCCCCAGGCGTTCCCGCTCTCGCAGCCCCAAGCCCTACAACCGTTCCCGGTCTCGCTCCGCTAGCGGTTCCCCGAAGCCTGCCGGAGGGTTCTCCCCGAGTCAGAGGGACCAGGAGCCCCCCAAGCGTCTCCCCAAGACCAGCAAGTCTGCCTCCCCGCCCTCCCCTCCGCCCCCTAAGAGGGCCTCTGCCTCCCGCTCTCGATCCCGCTCTCGATCCCGCTCTCGATCCCGTTCTCGCTCCCCGTCTGCTGATAGTCGCCACTAAGAATACAGGAGGCTTAGTCATGATGATAATGTATTACAGTACATTCACAAATACATGTTTACCAATGATCATGTGATGGAATGCTATGGATTCACTCACTCTGCACCTCCCAATAGTCTTTATTTTGGAAAAGCCTCAACGTGACAAGCCCTCTTTATTTTTGCCGCACACAGATTAATTGAAAAACAACCTCCTTTATACTTACAAATATACAAAGGATGAAATGTAGACCTTTCTTTTTAGGTCAACTCAATATTTCTTGGTTCCAATAATTTGATCGATCAACCTTAAAGTGTAATGACAATGGAACAGTGCAACCATTTTTTTTTTTTTTCCTTGCACGACTACATTTTGTTTTGGTGCAGTGTCTTTCCTACAAGCTCATGTCAACTGTTGTCTAAATATGCGTGTGGTTGAGGTAAATCTTTGCAGATGTTTTGGTTAAATGCAAAGTATGTTGATTTAAAAGCGTTTAGGAGAGTTCTTGCTTTTATTTAAATAGTTTATGAGAATGCGATATGTGATACAGAGATTGCCTAATTTCCGACAGTTAAACTTCTGTTGGATATATGATGCAGGTTTTCTTTTTGCACATATATTGAATGTTTCTCTAAATTTATATTTTTTACATTGTTTAAGTATTGAAGACTGTTAGTACTGTGTTAAATGTGACTAATGGGTACTGTGGATTAAACGAGTAAGAAGCAGGAGTTTAAAAAGACATTTTGTACTTGTGTCAAAACATGTTTTCAATGATAGCTTTGATGGTTCTTTGTATGGTATTGAAAAATGGACATCAATAAAACAATTGACCAATAAAACGATTTTAACAAGATTAAGATATCAGTTCTTCACATCAACATGATAAATCTAAAATGTACTCGTTAATATTTACTTACTGCTCAATCGCTTTAGAGTGTGTGTGTGTGTGTGTGTGTGTGTGTGTATAATTTCCAAACTGATTTGGACAGACTAGTGTATACTATCTTTGTTTTGCCTTTATACTTGCTGGTTAATGCTTTATGTGGTTAAGTTGTTCAGGCACAATAACATTTGCTTTTACTTCATCACCATACTGCTAAGCCTTTGGTCCAAATGAACACTTTGAGATACTACTACCCCCAACATCATTATCTTATAGGAGTAGAACAGTAGTATTTACATTTTCTTGAACCTGAATTTAGGCCTGCATGAAGATCTTGAAATGCTGATGTTTCTGTTGCAGCTTTAAAGTGCAAACTGCTTCGAAATCTATTGTTACTTTGCAGGTTTAAAGCAACCATTGAACACATTTCAATATACATCGTAGTGGTGTAAATAGACTAGTATAATGTGCGTCTGTTAATATAAAAAAAGACTTGTGTACATTGCATGGCATTATGGGCGACATTTGTGTTTGAACACATTTCATCACCTGTGTCAAGGGTGTTTGAAGGTACCTTCCTTGCAGTGAACATGACCTGCATCATACCATGTCACTTGGAAACAAAAATAATATCCGGTTTTGTGGTGAAATGCCTGAGGGCCGAGAGAAGTGAAATGACTCGAATGGCATTAAGAAATGTGATTTAAGTGACTCGACTGTTGTTAGGTGTCAGATGGAGTGGTTTAATCTTAGAAAACAAATGAATCACACACAAGTCTAGAGTTTACAGAGAACATAAGAAAACATGTAACATGAATTCTGCAAGCAAATAATGGCTTGTTAATAATGGAGGCATGCAAAGTAAACCAAATAACCATATGTTGCGAAATGCAGATGAGCTCACACGTCACCTTGAAGGGGATGGTCTGCATCAGAGTTGTACTGTACCAAATGAAGTGCTCACAAGGTAACTACTTGCTTACTTCAGTATACAATGACTAATGCATAATGGTTAAAGGTGGAGTCAGCTGTCCTGGAAAAACATTGTTGATATTTGAACTCACTCAAAACAAAAATACCTCTCCCTTCAATTCCTGTATGTACCAATATCCTGTAAGTGCATCCGGAAAGTATTCGCAGCGCTTCACTTTTGCCACATTTTGTTATGTTACAGCCTTATTCCAAAATGGATTAAAATACATTTTTCTTAAAATTCAACACAAAATACCCCATAATAACAAAGGGAAAAATGTTTGTTTGGCGTTTTTGCAAATGCATTAAAAAACAAAAATTACATGTACATAAGTATTTACAGCCACTCAAAATGGAGCTCAGGCACACCCGTTTCCACTGATCCTTGAGATGTTTCTACAACTTGATTGGAGTCCACATGAGGCAAATTCAGTTGACTGTACATGATGTGGAAAGGCACACACCTGTCTATATAAAAGGTACCACAGTTGACAGTGCATGTCAGAACACAAACCAAGCCATGAAGACCTCCAAGACAGGATTGTATCGAGGCACAAATCTGGCGAAGGCTACAGAAAAATTCCTGCAGCATTGAAGGTACCAATGAGCACAGTGGCCTCCATCATCTGTAAATGTAAGAAGTTTGGAACCACTCTTCCTAGAGCTGGCCGCCCGACCAAACTGAGTGATTGGGGGAGAAGGGCTTTAGGTGACCAAGAACCCTATGGTCACTCTAACAGACCTCTTATGGGATATTGTGTGTTGAATTTTGAGGAATAAATATATTTTTAATCAATTTTGGAATAAGGCTGTAACATTACAAAATGTGCCAAATGTAAAGCTCTGAATACTTTTTGAATGCACTGTATGTATACCAGTACACGGCCTAACTAAAATATGTAGAACTATCTTGGCCAGTGATGATTTGCATAGCAAAATCTAGGTACGACTTTACAGTATATCATCAACATTTTGGAAGCATCTGGGTAGTTTGACCCATCACACAGTTGGATGTAAGGGTCGCTTCACATCCTCCAGAGCGGCTGCTGGCTGATAATCCTTCTCTGTAGGAGAGAAGAGACGTGTGCACATCAAAGGCTTTGTGGTGGAAGTGACTTGCAAATTAGGACAACTATTAAAATATGATCCGATCCACAGATATATTACAACCTAGTGCACAGTATAACTGTTAGACCTGTAGGAAAGTATGTTGAAGTGCAGCGCTGGGAAGTAAAGTACAAATACTAGTTGTTTTTTTCCAGGTATCTGTACTTTACTCAAGTATCTATTTTTCTGACAATTTTTGTCTTTTACTCCTTACATTTTAATACAAATAACTGTACTTCACCGAGAGATTTAAAGATTTATCAGCCAAATGTTCTCATACACATCACATCTTGAGCAATACACATATTTGGCATGCCTGATCTATCCCTGGCAATAGGATACAATGGGAAGCAGCTGTCATTGCTCTAATTGTTCTAAATAGTATAACAATTCTAGATTTCTACCATATTTCTATGAGATATTATGTAATTGTTTTGTATTTGGTGTTATGTTAGGGTTTGAATTGAAGTTTAACAGTTTTGAAAAGAATGCTAACATTTGGCTGTAGGTAGGCTACATGTTTTGGTGTTGTATATGTCTGTGAGAAAAGAATCAATGACATTTGAAAGATGTAGGGCCTACATTGAATGTTTGTGCCAAAGCAATGAAAAATAATCCAGTTTAGCCCACATATACTGCCGTTGTGCTCACCGTGTAAAGAGTTTTGGGTCCCAGCAATTGTAAAAAAAAAAACACTTAGCTTAAATGCAATTTCTCAAACACTAATCAATTCTCAAAACTGCAAGCACAAATCCCATTAGCTCATTTTCTGCAAACTATAAACAAATGTCAGTAATTGACACAAAAATCAACTGATTAAGTCACCCTCATCAAAATGGGTTATACCATTTAAAATTGGATTGCCATCCCTTCCACATCTGTTTACGTAATTGTGTTGTTTGTGTTTGTGTGTCACACTATTGTAGGAACTAGACTCTTATGTGTAGCAAAATGCTGAGTCAGCAGGGAGCAGGGAAAGGGAGATAGAAACAGATAGACCAGTAAACAGAAGTCAGGCATAATGTGGGGGCGTGAAGGGTGTGTTCACAGATATCTCCCCCAGCAAAGACGCCCAGCAGGACGAGAGAAACGGCGTGGGCTTCAAGGATTGGGAGAGAGGTCCAATGACACTCAATCTAGATCAGATTGGCAAAACTGGCTAGAATATTATTAGTGGGCCGAGGGAGAGACAGGAGCCAGACTTGAACTGCTGATATACAGTATTGTTATCGGTCAGGGAAAGAAGCGGTCCCTAGCGCTATGGATTGTAATTTTGATCTACCATTATTATATTAAAGCTGATGTTATTACATTAAAGCTAATTTTGTTAAACTTGGACACATTGTTTCCTCCTACTTATACTCCACAAACGAACAAGCTGGAACTGGAGTGAGAAGACACCACTCTTTTCCAACCATATGTTCATTGGGCAAATCCTTATATGCAAAATAGTCCAAACATCAATCAATACACTAGCACTCAGGATCTCATAACAATATTAAGTATACATTACACGAATCCCACCCTATTCACCATTCCTCAATACAATTATATAATTATTTTCAGCAATGAAATGCACTGTAAAGTGTATGGCCTCTAGCCTCATATAAGTGTTATAAGCCATGGATGTTTGGTGTGAGAACATGACACCAAAAGCTTGCAGGGGATGGTAGCAGCAAGGACATACAGTATTTACAACATTGAATGGCAAGGGAAAATATCAGGTGCCATGTTGAACAATTGTGGCCCAACAGAAGAGCAAGTGGATGGGCAGAAAAAAAGCAAATGTCTTGATTATGTTACGTATTTTCTGCTTTACACATGACGGCCTGACCACCTCCAATTAACAGTGCTGTATAAAAGTTGTGCTTTACTGTAAATGCTTGCATTTGTTCTAGCTTTACAGTAAATACATTTTCCCAATGATTTTTATTGAAAAAATACAGTATTTTAAGCAGCATAAAATATATTATAAAGTATGACTGTAAAAAGAATCTTTCTTTAAAGATACACTCTTCACTATGTGTCTGTTTGTTACATACATAAACAATTATTTCACAAATTATATTTTTTTTCCCCCTTCAGGTTCTGAGACTTGCATTCCTCTCTACTCTTGACCAGACCATGACCAGAGGAAGCAGCAAACTGAGAGACAACACTGCTGCACAATCCACACCATCCATGTGAGCAGATGAGAAACATTCAAAACATGTACCGTATTTTCCGGCGTATAAAACGACTGGGCATATAAGACGACCCCCAACTTTTCCAGTTAAATATAGTTTGGGATATACTTCTGGGCACAGCGCCGCTCTATCTCTTTTTTCCATACCCCGGGCGTCCCGGACGCCTGCAACTTGTTCCGCCCTTCACTTACACCTTCCCGGTGAGGCGCCCCTTCACCTTGTCATCCTCTCTACTCTTCCCTGCACTGTTCTCTACCCCTCCCCCACATCTGCCCACACTGTTGTGGACAGCTAGAGCTGACGTCTTTGGGGTTCTGGGAGTCCTAGAGCACAATTGAAGAGTTGACCTTTAAACCATATGATATATCATCACCACCATTGTATGTCACCAATATGTTGGTTTCTATTAGTCACTTACCTTTCTTTGTCACTTTGAATCTCTGGTGACATCTAAAGACCACAATAAGTATTGCAGCCTCCAGCAGCTGGAATGCTATGTACAACATAGGGAACATATAGAGGAAACCTACGACTTCTGGTGAAAAAGCCATTTTCAGAATAGTAAAGCACAGCTGAATGTTCTGACAGCCTGTTTCTATGGCAACTGTCCTCCGGCACCCTGATGAGAAGATAGAGAAGAAAGGGGGGAAAAAAAACAGATCTTATTCATAAGTTATGGAAAACGTAAAGTGAGGCGCATCATTATTTTAATTGAAATGGCTTCCTCCACGGCCACATGCAGTACACCGGATTAGTTGTAATTTACGAGCAGTTCAGCCTGAAGAGTGAGGACAGAATGTATCCACAGGTGAAGCCTATGAAGGGCATCAAAGCAGAGATGGCCAAGAGCGAAGGAGTAAACACTGCCAGGATGGTGCTGCCAATACTAACGCAGCTCAGCGCTATGGTCACTACTGCAGCAAGCGTCATTATGTACAAACCCACCTGGGTATACATGAAGGACTGGTCAGCCATTTTGTTTGATGCTATGACTCCATTGAAATCCAGTCAATGCAGTCGTAGACCAGCATGAGCATAACGGATATACTGTATATTTATGTCCATATTTGATCAAATTTGATCTAGCACAGACATATTACTTAATAAACATGCCCACTTGACACAGTATAATATAGCTCAAGCTAATTGTCATAACTCAAGCATATTTATCTGTGTTTTTAACTAAAACAATACTACAATTTTATTTAAACCATGACTCTAGCTTACTTACTTACGAAATAATGCATAAGGAAATGTGTGTGTGCATGTGCTTGTGTGTCTTGTTTGAATTACATACATTAGCCTACGTATTCAAATGTCTACAGAGCTGCTTGTATTACTAAATCAATTCGGATATGTTTAATTGTCTTGTACTACAAAAGTATATTCTGTCTTGAAGAATTCAATAATTTAAAGACATGGTTTTTAATGTTTAAACCGATTTGCAAAATGTGTGCTGTAAACCAAGAGCTGTTTGCCTTTTTGTTGTGTAAAAGCAGCAAAGACTGACCCTAGTGACGACTTTGGAGTACTGCGGCCTATAGTAGTTGATGGCAACGCCAATAGAGCAGGGTATCATGGTCATGGATAGCGACACCATGATGCTAACGTAGGGCACCACATTCTCCATGTTGGTCAAACCCTGGCAGTACAAGTATAAGAGCAGGGGCATCATGCCCAGAGCCAGGGCCGTTGAACAGGATGTCATCACAATGCTAGAAGCCAGGGGGGATGAGTCAACACACAAGTACACATTTCACCAGAGCAGTCCACCCTGAAACATGCATATTTGATGGCACATCCTCGACACAGCATTGGCAGTGGCCCCGGATCACATTTCCACCCTACCAAAACATGGTGTCCCTTTAACAGAATTCTCCCACTATGGGAATTTTTATAACTAGATCTAGATTAGTGTTTCTCAACGTGGGCGGTACCGCCCCCCAGGGGGCGTTGAGACGACGAAGGGGGGCGCTGGGTCCGTGTACGTGAGTATAATTCCTGTTTCCATTCGTAACGGAACAAGCAGGAACAAGAAATGCGTTTGAAAATCCGTTTTTTCGTTTTTCTACAAAAACTAAAAAAAACGGATTTTGACTTGTTATTCTGTTATCCCGTTTTTACAGGTAAACCATAAAACGACTTGATATTTCGTTTT
>JAOEGT010003041.1:0-11369 GCA_025447795.1 Speoplatyrhinus poulsoni
CTGAACTCTTAGCTTGTTAATAATATACTTTATTTATTACATTTTTTATTTAATTTATTTGTATTTTACCTCTGTCCATGTTACCACCAAACAAAGACATTGTATACTAAAGAATCAAAGAATCTGTTTTGTTGATAAAAAAAGATAGAAAACATGAAAGACATGATATAAAACCCCCTGCAACTTGTCAACTTGCTGTTTTTTTTTTACTTCACAGCTGTCATTTTCCTTTGTAGTCATTAATCTAACACTTGTCGCCCCTCCCAAATGTGCAACACTGAACCTCTTGAAGGCTAAAGTACCTGTCAGGGTTGAACCGTTAAAACCAAGGCATGCCAAAGTGAGAATTCAACATGCCACATTTTTTTTTTTTACCCTCTCTCCAAAAGATCTGGTGTCTCTGAGCTGGCTGTCAAACTTTTAATCCAAGACACCCTTCATGAAGTTTGTTCCATTTTTATCCTCATGAAATGTGAAGATTTTATAGGTACATATTGCTGCCTGCCTGCTGAATGCCCTACAGTTAAACGTGATGTATATATATTGGATTCAGATCTAGGAACGTCATTGATATACAGTTACACATACAGTAATCCTAGTTCTTGTCATAAAGGGCTTAACAGCAATCCACAATAGCAGCCTTTCTACTCCAGTCGGACAAAATATCCAAAAACAAAGAAAGATTAGTTCATGAACCCTCAAGAAACAAATGGCTAGTAGTGTGTACTGTCTGCTAAAGTTGCACAGTGTCACCATAATACACATATTTTAAAGGTTTCCATTTAACTACCCCCCAGTGTTAGTATTTTGGGCAGGGTATTTCTACAGTACCTGCATGCAGTGTTGTAAAACACACACCCTTTTAGCTGAGCAGAATTAATAGCTTTGCCTCCTTGGAGGAACTTGACTGGCTTGCAGAGTCCTGACCTCAACCCGATTGAACACCTTTGGGATGAATTAGAGCGGAGACTGCGAGCCAGGCCTTCTCGTCCAACATCTGTGCCTGACCTCACAAATGCTTCTAGAAGAATGGTCAAAAATCCCCATGAACATTCTCCTAAACCTGTTAAAAAACAGTAACTGTAAGCCATGTCAGTTACCAGCTAAAATAGTCGAATCTGATTAGAGGTATTTAAATAAAAAATGTGATGATTACTTATAGGACTACTTTCAAATTTAAAAGGGAAATTTGCAGAATAAAAATACATACCAAACTGAAGTCCTACTTTAATCTGATCCCCTTTCATCCAACCTCTGTGCCTGACCTCACAAATGCTTCTAGAAGAATGGTCAAAAATCCCCATGAACATTCTCCTAAACCTTGTGGACAGCCTTCCCAGAATGTTTTAAGATATTATAGCTGCAAAGGGTGGGCCAACTCCATATTAACCCCTACATATTAAGAATGGACCTTAATGGAATTAACCTTTATGTGCATGTAAAAACAGGCGTCACAAAACTTTTGCCGTAGCTTTGCCTCCTTGACTAAACCTGCTCTGACCGCAAGATAAACGTGTTCATGGTGGTTCAGGGTCGTCATTTATTATTTATTTTTTTCCCGTTAGCGACGAGAGGGCCCGAATGAAAACATGGGTTGGTTAAGGCAGAATTGATTGTAAGATATGATCGATTTTCTGGTACATCTGACGTGCAACTTGTAGAATCATACAGCATTTACCAATTGATTGTACTGTACTGTGGGCTTCAAATGTTTCCCACGCGTGTCGTGTTGTAAGGTAACATTTCGTAGCAACAGTCTGCTGTTGACTGTTGTAAATTGTGCCGTCCTGAAAATCGTCTACAAAGAAGCCTGAAGTACTTCCAGCCTCGCAGGACTGAACTCTGCGTGACCGTTTGTAACCGGAAATCAGAACTTTCTTTTAAATTGTTTATTTCATAAGGTTTCTTAAAGCTGTTCTCATTGTTGCTTGGTGCATGTCTGAGCACAGACAAAGCAAAGGGGGTGTGGATTGGAAAGCGGATAAGATTTGAGGGGACGTCGGGTGAATCCGCGTGGGAGGGAGTCACAGGCTAGTTCGCCCCAAAATAATAACAGCATTCGGTCTCTTTTCCCCCGCCGTCAGACTTGAAAGGCATTGTGTGGATAGGCTGTCGTTGACATCTGGGCTTATTATATTAGAGAGACAGTGGCTTGCCTCTCTTATGATGAATTATCTATTCAGTTTTTTTGTATTCAGTCTCTAATACTATACTGTAGCCGCACCCCCGCATGCGCGCACACACACACACACATACACACACACACCAGAGTATGCGGGCCTTGAGGCAAGCCAGCAAGATTGAGTTATGAATGAAGCGGTCGAAGCTCTGTGTGCTTGCGCTCGCTCCATCTTGTTTTTCCCAGACTCTGCCAGACAGACTCCAGCTCGTGAGGCGAGATAGGAACCACTCTCAGTCACAAACGCACGCACGCACACACACAACCAACTATTCCCATCATGACACCTCTTCTGCAAGCTGCAGGTTACAGGGGAACAGGGGCATAATTAGACTGTCAGCGTCAGCCTGTGTGTGTGTGTGTGCGCGCGCGCGCGCTTGTGTGTATGTGCGTGTGTGTTCGGGAACTTTTTCTGAGTCTGCGTCAACGGACATGGATTGGCAAAACATAAATATATAAATTAATAAGCATGGCGAATTTATGGGGTTGTGTAATTAACATGAACGACGCCTTTAGCTTCTCAAACCAGGTGTTGTAAAAGACTAGTAGAACTAGCCACCGCTGAGAACAGTAGGCCTGGGCTAAAATAAGCAGAAGCCGTTGAATACAGATGCCATACATCCAAACTGCTGTTTGATTTATTCGCCCCAAAAGCTGCGCATGTACTGAGAGAGGAGATGAACGGAGCACTCTGCATGCTAAAAGCATGCTAATAGCTAATGCTAAAAGCATGCTAATGGCTAATGCTAATAGCTACTTTACCCCAGCGGTTCTGTAGTGGTATAGGGTGCTGTGCTGTGACGTCCCAAAAGTGATTTAGCACCTCGGGTATCTTTACTCGGTAGGAAACACATTTCACTTCTGTCCAATACTGCTCCATAAAGCACAGCTAGCCAAATTGGGGCGCATAATATATATACAGTATGTATATACTGTGTGTATAATAATATCCATCCATTGTCAGCCGCTAATCTGTAGTCAGGATGTGGGGGCAGCAACTCAAGCAGAGGTCCCCAAACCTCCCTTTCCAGAGCCACATTAACCAGCTCTGATTGGGGGATCCCAAGGCATTCCTGGGCCAGTGTGGAGATATAATCTCTCCACCTAGTCCTGAGACTTTCCCGAGGCCTCCGCCCAGCTGGACGTGCCTGGAAGCCCATCCTGGGAAAGCGCCCAGGGGGCATCCTTACCATTAAGTTATTAAATATAATAATAATATATTTAATTTTACTAATATTATTTCAAAGGTTATTTACACAATGTTTTCACAGCATTAGCTAACGTCGATTTGAAGATAACACTTCCTGGCAACATTAAATCTTTGCAAATATTTTATTGTTCCTCTGAAAGTAATTTCCAAGTCCAGCGGTAACCAAGCAGGTTTGGAGATGAATCGTTTGCTAATCATTTCTTGTTGGAGGGAAGTGTTTGGCGAACAATCTTTCTCTGCGTCGACACCACCGCCAATGTGTTTTATGTCTCAGATGATGTCTTTACTAACATGGAGATGGAGAAGAAGCAGTGGGGTGCATGTTGTACACACACACGCCACTGGTTAGTATGCAGAGCTGTGATGCAACACCCTTTTCAAATTTGAAATTAATATCTTCCCTCCACGGATCCTGTCCTTCCCGTTCACGCCTGAGCCCGCGGTGAATTTCCCCTCATACATTTTAAGCCAAATATTCACTTCACATTGGCTGTAGTCATTCCCGGCGAATAAGACATGGAGATGTCCTGTAATGCGTTTTTATTTGCCGCCTGGCCTCTTCTCCCCAGACGTGATATCCAGAGCTACTTCCCGACTCGATATTAGGTTGTATAGGCTCCTTTCAGAACAGAGCAGTTCCGGATTAAGATGTATTTGACCGAAAATCATCTAGGTTTTGATTTTTTTTTTGGTGGGGGTGGAAGAGGAGGGGGTTCTGTCAATCATGTCAAGTCCTGTCACTGCTTGTCCATTTTGTGTGACACTCCGGCCAATAACTTTGCGACGGACAACTTTCGTTTATATATTTTCAAAGAGGCAACTCCCTTTTGAGATGTTTGCGATAAAAGGGTGTCCGTAGTGGAAATGCAATCTGCGCCGTGTGGAAGGTTTGAAAAGCTACATTTGGCAGCTGTCAAATCCACTGTGAGTGATGATGTGAGGTTTTTTTCTTTTGGTGCTACACACATACTGTATGAGAACACGGCAAGGAGGGGAACTGGAGACATTTGCGTAGATTGAACTAACATGGACCCCTCAACGCTTGCAGTTGCATTGCAAGCATGACAAAGAATCTTCTCGACAATGCTTCTATCATATAAGGACATTGTTTAACCTTTGTATCACATTTTGGCACATCCATACACATTTTATAAAAAATGTCTACATCTTTAGCATTTTGCTACGGTTAAAGCGTAAGTGTGGCGTAAATAGTCGCACCACAAATTGTGAGAATCTGCAATCTAGTATATCTATAATCTAGTGTATATGCACGCATACTGTGTATTGTTTGCATGTTGTGAGGCCCGTTATATCTGCCCCCACAGACCAATACTGTACATTAGGATAGATGTGTTGTACTCCACTGAATATTATACATTTCATAATATTATAATTTGCGTGCGTGTGTGTGTGCGTTGGCACATTAGGACTGCAATGGCAAATGAGTTTCGCTATAACGAGTAAAGTGATATCATTGAGGATTGATGAGATTTGCATCACAGACCATTTTGAATTTGATAAGAAAATTAGATCTCGGTTGAAAGGCCAGAGTCATTATTTATTCGTTTTCAAACACAATCAGCCAATGCAGACACCTTTATTGGCCTTTCTGACTAATTCACACATTTTGATAATCTATTCTTGTTCTGTGTGTAATTTCACAGATGATATTTGGCCTGACATTTGCATTGATTCTGCTGTGATGAGCCTTAAAGGTGTTTTTACGATATTCTAGCAAACACCTATTGCCTATGTAAAGACATAGTGGAGTCCTAAGCAGAGAATGACATCGCACTCCCTCTGTGTGTGTGTGTGTGTGTGTGTGTGTGTGTGTGTGTGTGTGTGTGTGTGTGTGTTGTAATTCAAGCGTCTATGTTAATTGTTTTGGTCTGTTTTGGGTGGTTACTGGTGCTCTACTTTGACATCTAGTGGCAGACATCTGTAAGGAATCACTTTTATTAATATCTTACGCATGTGGGGTGTTGTTGTAAGCTAACGTTTCTGTCACGCTATCTGCTGCGACAAAATGGCCACCTTAAAACGAACCTCTCCCCATACCACTTCACTGTATTCCCTCCAAACAACTTCCCGAAGATGTCCGCTGCTGTCAAGTTCTTCAGACGACTGCTGGGATTGCAGAGAAGAGGCTTGTGCCCTGTAATGATATATTTATTTTGAAATGCGGAATTGGCTGAATTTTGACCAGACCCCCAAACTCCCCTCTGGCTAATTCAGTCCTTAAGCTCTTTAACAAATGAGAAGTACTATACATGATAAGCAAGCTGAGAGTGTGGCGGGGGGGAGTCCAACCTCCCTCACCTTGAGTCTGGATCACAGCATGGGGCTGTGTGACCTATATGTCCCATCTTTCCCAGAGTTCTTTTATGTCTTACAGAAGTTCACAACGGGGACAGTGGCTGTCTACCTGGGTGCCAAGATCAAAGAAATGGTGAATAAATCACGCTATCGTACAATAGCAAACAAGTTGTATCCACGCGTGCCGAAAACATTGTGAGGGCTAACAAGGCCTTCTGCTGCATGTCTGAGCTGTATATATTGATACTGATGCAACATCTGGGCAACGCTTGTGTGGAAGGTCTGCAGTGTGTCTGTGGCGTGAAGGCCAGTTGCAGCAGCAGTGACGGCGATCTGCTTTAATACACAAACGCATCAATCTCACGTTTTACGCTACGGGGCAAATGGACTGACAATCCAATATCCTGCTGTTGAGCAGCCCGGTGTTCCCACAGCGAGGCTGTGAGAATGTACACGTACATTAAGATTCTGTCATCTTATCTGGAAAATTATCAACGTCATTGTCCCATTCTGCACTTTTAAGAGAGGTGTTTTAAAAAACACCTGTCTAGAAGATGTTTTTTCAACAATATGTAAGCAAAACATTCATGATATATTTGTCTGTCACTAACCAGGCAATGTGACAAATGTAATTTTAATTTGAGCATAATAAAGCCCTGTTATAGCACTACAAAAGCAGGTGAACGGCCCATGAACGTCGACAGTGTGAAATCATTAAAATGCGTATAGCAGCAGTTTTAAGATGACATGTTTAAATGTGTGATTTATGGTGCTTTTTGTATGTGTTGCATCTCAAATCTCACACATTTAGGATCAGCAATAAGTGCTGATCGTGGATAATGCACTTAAACATCGCCCACAGTTATATTTCTCCATGAACCTGACTTACAAATTTGTAACCCCCTCCCGGCCCACCAATGCCAAAACTATTTAAATCAAATGCATCTTGTATTTACATTCACGCACATACACATCAAATGCCACCTGTGCGGTGGCTGTGGCAGTAACAGATACCGTATAGAGAAGTACACCATCTAGTTATATGCTCATGCGGTCAGACTTCTTTTTTTTTCACCCCAGAGAGAGCTAATCAGCCCCAGGCACTGCCTTTTTATCTCTTTTTTATTTTATTCCCTTGCAGGTTTTATTTCTCGGCTCTGAACTAATCCACAAATGTTAATAGTTTTGACAGAAGTGCTTACGAAGCCCTGGCAGCTACGGAGGGCCTTTCCTGCTGACAGCGGGAGAACGTTTTTTATTTTTTTCCCCTCAAGGCTGCATGCATCGCACGGACATCACGCCCGCCGTCGGTTGGACGTGTATACGCCGGTTTATTACGCAGCGTGAGAGCTGTTGTTAATATCAAAAAGTGCATACTGTCGGGATAGATCCATTATCGTCAGCCAAGTGTAGATTATTAGACAATTCATATTTAAAAATGTGTAAAAGGTTTTAGAAGTTGCCAATTACGACGCCGCTTTCCTTTGAAAGGGAGTAGTCACATCACATGGATTCTCGTCACTGCTATGCTGATGACACCCTACTCTACCTCTCCCCTCCATCCGACACACATTACATCCCGGTCTCTGGATGCCTCACTGACATCAGTGCCTGCATATCTTCGCACCATCCCAAGCTCAACCTCAAAGAACCAGAGATACTCTACCTTCCTCATGTGGACCTCTGGATCACCCTTGAAAACACAGCCGTTTACTCCTATCCAACGGTGAAGAATCTTAGATCTTGTCAGCCAACATCTCCGCAATGACCCGAGCTAGGAGATTCTCCCTCTAAAACATCAAAAGAATAAGGCCATTCCTCACAAAATAAGCCGCGCAGCTATTGGTCGCAAGCGACTTAAAACCCGTTCATGACGGCCATCGTTCTTGTGTAAACACTCCAAAATTCTTAGATTTAAACTGTCACCCTTCGTCCAGCTTCAATGTGTGTTCGCCGAGGACTAACTCCTCAAACCATTTGCTTATGTTTGAAAACGTTCCCCGCAAACTCAAATGCTAACAGAACACTGTTTTAATATGTTTGTTCTGTTGTTGTTTATAAAAGCTCCTCAGTGATAGAAGTGGCAATCCCAGCTGACAGCAGTATCAGGAAGTATGAGCATGAGAAGATTACAGGGACTGAAGGAACATACTGTGCAGAACCCTCAACCTCCCAGGCTTCTGGTAGAGGACCAGTATCCTGACATGCCAGAGGATCTGTACACCACCATCTTGGGAGCCGTCCATTGAAAACTGTAGGCGGGCACCAAAAATGATTGGCTTGTGATTAAACGAACATGTGAACCAGTGGAGCCATCTGCTAAATCAAGGAATCTTAAGGAAGCCAGCTGGGATGAGAGTGAACACATCTTGTCCATTGAGAAAAGCCGTTAGTGCAGTTTTTTGCTCTTCTTCACATGAATCAACACTCTCCAGATAAAACTGATGCTATCGCAGCAGTAGTCTCGCAGAACCAGCCTTTACATACAGTACATGAAGTCTGGGAAACAGCGCTGGCTCACTGCGTCAGTTAACTGCGACAGCCCGCCTACTTGACAAGCAAGGTATTTTGATTGACATGCACGACGGTCAATTACCAAGTCAGACGATAAACTTGATATAAGGAAAACTAAACAACAGTAAATGTTACATTTTAAATTATTAAATAAAGAATTGCGCTATCGTTGCACCGGAAATTATGGAGACATACTTGTGAGTGACAATGCTAACAGCCAATGGAAATCGACAGTATTGCTTGTGGCCTAGGAAGCTGAGACTATTGCAGCATCTGTAGTACGTTAGCCTCTTTAGGAACGCCAGGATTTGACCCCGCCCCTGTGAGGTAGTGATACCTCCTGAACCCTAACCCTGTGAGGTAGTGATACCTCATGAACCCTAACCCTGTGAGGTAGTGATATCTCCTGAACCCTAACCCTGTGAGGTAGTGATACCTCCTGAACCCTAACCCAACCGGCAACTTTAGCCTGTATAGCGATGGCATCCAAATCAGAGATAACGTTTTCTTATTTAATGCATTTTCAAAGGGCACAAACACTTATGAAGACGAGTTTTGCAGAGACCATATACAGTACAGCAAAGTAAACAGTGTTGTATTTTATAGTTTGGCTAGATGATGACGTATTGACAGCCAGTGCATGAGATGTCCTATACCCTTGGGGCATGTATTTGTGTTTGAGAGAGAGAAGAGACGAGACTATTGTATATGCAAAGAGTGTTGCAAGCAGTGTTTTTGGAAGTTATCTATAATTGAACTAGACTTGCCCACAACTGCAATATTTTCTGGTAGCCTTATGGTTTTGGATTGACCTATCTATCACTGTGACCATTTATCCTTCAGTCTTGCATCTATTTACTTGTATATAGATGTGATTGTAATATTTTGGTTGTATTGTTGTTGTTTATTTCTGTAAAGTAGCATATTTTTATGGTTTAGCTGTATGAAATTGAGACTGAATTGAGACTTTTTGAAAAGACAAATAGGCCTATATGATAGTTATAAAACTATATGTAGGCCTATATTCAGAGAAAGAATGTAGTTGCTGCAAACCTAACGAGCCACTTTGTTATCCACTTGTATTTCTTAGTGATGTGTGTGTGCGTGCACACGGGTGTAGTCCCATGCAGTAACGTAGCACATGCATTTATGTGAGCAAAGCAGAATGTTGGAGGGACTGGACCTTATCAGGGGCCTATTCATTTCTGTGGGAGGGCCTGTATAAGTAATTGGGCAGTGGTCTCATGTTTTTATTTTATTTTTTATTCTACCATAAGACCAGAAGCTATAACGTACTTTAGACTGAAGTTAGGTGTGGTTTTTAGTAGCGGGGGAAAAATGAAATATCACTGTGGTCTGTGTGAGGTTCATTTATCTCTGAAAACTTGTCTGAAATTCCGACTTTGCACTTCTTCGAGAAGGACGTCATAATAATTCAATTTCTAACTTCGATGGAACAATTTCTATTTTATTTTTATGAGTATTCATTACTTTTGAGGATGCATTTATATAATGCATTTTTAAGTACAAATTCCCTGCCTATCTATGACGATGATGATAGTCTTATTCTTGTCCTATTCCTCTTGAAGAGCTGTCTGCACCAGTTTATCTGAAACAAACTGGTGCATTAGGAGCCGACAGGCTCAAGTAAACACTTCTTATCAGCGGTATGTCTAAAACACATTCACTATCGTATACTAAGTGCAAAAAACTTCTTTTGCAGATTGCCCCTCTTTGATTTGTGCTTTGAATACGTTATCACCACTGACTGGCATTATATGAGGCCTTTTCAAGGCTTTGGAGACCTATCAATTTGTATTTTATGGCCTTACATTTTGCAGTATTTCTCCATATGTTAGTATTTTACTGAGGTTGTATATCCATACATAGGATATACTTGTGTTGTGTATACAGTCAGCATATCTCTGTTAAAAGGAAGATATATGACTGCCTTTTTCCTGGTTAGATTGCTAAAATCTCTTCCGTGCATTTCTTGGGTTCCTGTCCTGCATCGGTAGACTTTACAGGTACCGGTTTTCATTCACTTTCACCCCTTGTCGCCATAGTAACCACAAAATCAGGTAGCCTTCTTCCTCATAATGCACTTCAAACGTTCCATTCTGAAAATGCACACCAACACGAATGCCTGTTTGTGAGTATGCTGTGCCTGACCCCAGCTTTAGTACGGTTAGTGCTGCACCGATGTGCCATTAAATGTTCAAAAGAGAGTAAACAGTGTAACAATTGCATGCCAGGCAACATGTCCCCGAAATATCCTCAAAATATTCCTGTTCTCTCCCATCTTCCAGGAAACGAGTGAAAGGTCGTTGAACCAAACCCAACCGCAAAGTGAAATTCTCTTCTCGAGCGCGAGGTACTGTTACCGAGGGCCTGTTTCCAAGGTTACCTGCGTAGGTCCTACTTACCAGAGAATAACACGCGCATGCACACACACACACTCACACACACACAGGTGAGAGGTGCACATGAGTTTCCCCTTCCGCAGTCGATCAGCCCATACACTGACCTGCATCAAACACTGTTTAAAGCCACTCTGCCAGGAGCTACGGCAATATTGGCCATTTACGGACAAGTGGGCACACCCAAAATGGCCTCTCGTCAGACGTAGCTTCAGTTTAATTTCGCCGTGAGAATCAGTGTGGAATGCCTAGAACTCATTGCAAATGTGTCCGAGCAGCAACTGAACTTACCAATCAGCATCGTGTACATAGTTGGCGTGGTTTAGGCTTGCCGATAGCAAAAAGGACCAGACGGTTCATCCAATCAACTGACGAGTATTTTTTTGAGAGTGCCTGCCCGTTTCGATGGACGGCTCCCCAGATGGACTTGTGACTAACAATCCATCTGGCATGTCAGGTTATGCCAAAAGAGCTTCTGCAGGTGTTCTCTGGACGTCCGAGTCATGTCTACTCTATCTGCCGACACGCCGCTGTCTGGCGTGCAGAGGGCTTTCTATGTCCTCACACGGAAATATCTCATCCGCGGCGAATCCGCCAAGCATATGTATCACACTCACATGCATGCACACACACACACACACACACGGGGCATGTGTGCGTAGTAACATATCAATTGTCACGAACACATACAGTACTGTAAATGCAAGGAAAAATGAACATTTACTACTTC
>JAOEGT010003052.1:0-11369 GCA_025447795.1 Speoplatyrhinus poulsoni
GCGGCCGGGTTGGTGAAGAGGGCTGAGGGGGGGGCCAGCGGCTCTGTTCCGCTGGTCCAGGCTGGACTTTCTCACCGGCGGCAGGGGAGGGATTCCCCCGCGCTTGTGGGCGAAGAGGCCCTGCTTTCCAGTGGACCCCCGCCGGTCCAGCGTGGCTCGAGGGCTGCAGGGCGTCGAGGTGGTAACGGCCAGGCTGCGGTACTCCGTTCCGCTGTCGAGGCCGTCGTGGCAGTTGAGCCTGTGCCAGCCGCGAGGCAGACTGGCCGTACGGTGAATGTCAAAGCTGTAGTGGACCTCGGTGTTAGTCAGACAGTGTCCCTGGGCAACCGCTGCCACCATATCACAGCCATCCACCACCCTCTTAATGGAATCAGGAGAGGAGACCGCCTCAACCCAGTTTACACCTGGCAGTGAAGACAAAGAAAAAGAAACGGTCAATTTCACTTTTAATGTAACGTGTTTAAAAAATATATATGTTTCTTTCTTAAAAATGTTTTATTTAAACCCGTTTTTGAATTCACAATAAACTGAATAACGAAACGGTGAGTTTAACATTGTAATGAGTCACACTCTAAATTCACGTTCCTCACCATCCCTGGAGGAGCTTAGCTGGCTTGGAGAGCCAGTCTTCTCTCCATAGGTCCCACTCAGGCCCACCTGATGGATCTTAACCTGCTCTACCTGCCTCTTCTCTGGCTTCACTTCACACACCATCTCCCTAGACCTCAGCTCCTCTACACAGCGCTTCTGCCAGGGGTCTTCGAAGCTCATCTCGCTGGACATGGAAGCTAAATGCTGTGTGTGGATGGGAGCGGCCTTGAGCGGGTCCTTGATCAGGCTGGTCTTGGCAGGAGAGGAGAGGATTGTAGGCTCCTGCAAGATCATGGGCTTGACGACCACACATGGGTGAACACTGATGTTAGTCTTGAAGGGGGAGATGTGTCCGTTGTGGCCGGTTTGACCCGTAGAGGGAGCCAGTTTCTCCAGCCTGTCTTTGCTGGCGGTTCCCCGCCCGTCTGAAAGCGCAAGCTGCCCGTCCATGCTTCCTCTCCTCGGGGCTGCAGATCCTCCGTGACCTTCGGTGGCCTCTGAGGGCTCCTCTGTTGCGGAGGAGAGGCTTTGGCTGTGGTCGTGCTCAGCCAAAGCCTCTCCCTGCTGGCTCTGGGACTGGCTGAAGCTGTGGAGGGATTGGTCTGCGTCGCTGCCCACGCTCACGTCACTGAGCCAGGAGGAGATGGGCGAGCCGCTGCCGGGGTTCCCAGTGGCTAGTGCCTCTCCCTCCAGGCGTAGCTTGGCCATGGCCACCTACAGGAGGAGTGTGGTATATCGTCACATGCGGTAACACAACGACTCAATGCTAATTCATATTAGGATATATACGCCACACGACACAGACCTCCGCCATGGCAACCACCTCTGCCACCCCGGAGGATGTCACGGCAGACTTCCCATAATGCAGTGCGTGCGCGTCTTCTCCCACACCGCCGACAATGCCGACAGGCTGTGAGATGGAGGCAAGCTTGGCAGAGCAGCCGCAGTCACTGTTGAAGCTGTTGATGCTGCTGCCTGGACCCTCACAGGCCTCAGTCTCCACCAGAGACTCTCCACCTCCAGGAGCCAGGCTGTACCCCAGCTCATCCTCCCCCACACAGAGAGCCCCAACGGAGGCCAGAGACACCGCTGGGCCTTGGGAGGTGCAGGGAATGGAACAGTAGTTCAGAGATGCATGGTTTATAAGGTGCACAAGCATAGGCCAAAACAAATGCTTTGTGGGCAACACACACACGCGCACACACACGCTAACATGCACGCGCACACACACACCCACACTAACATGCACAGGTTAACATACATTATACAGCATTTGCTCCATAAATCCTGTTGGCGTGACCATGGTTACTGACTTCTGTTTGATGTCATGTTTGTGTGGTTCACAGTGCCTCACCCTCCCTGTGGGTGTCCATGGGTATCTGGGGGACATCGTCATCACACAGAGTCTCCGCTGAGCCCAGGCTGGCAGACAGACAGGGAGCCGGCTCTTGGACCTGCAGACTCATGCCCACAGGGGATGTTCTGGACAGCAAGGACTCCGTCGATGAACGGCCACTGTCTGCTGCTAAGCTGTCTGCAGAATCACACACACACACATCACTTGGCCTACTGATCTAATGAGGCTTTTATTTATGTATGCATGTTTAATGGTATGTATAACTACTGTTGTTCATGTTGTGTGTTATACTTTGTTGTATGTTGTTTTATGCTACTTCTTGACAAGATCTCTCCTAAAAAAGAGATTTTAATCTCAGCGAGATTTGCCTGGTTAAAAAATAGGTTAAATTCAAATATACATGAATAAATCAAAAAAGCTCTTTCTCACAACTGAGATCAAGTGCAGGAGACACTGTTTACTGTTTTAATGATACTACAGTTGACTATAATTACAAGGTGTTTTGACGAATGACGAAATGCATAGTTATTGTTTATGAAACCGCAGTGACCCTGCAGGCATGAGATGATTAACAACGATGAACACAGCATGAAAAATTATCAGATACAACATGAACTCACAGGAGAGCACAAAGAGGAAAGGGGGCTTGTAATCATCCTGGCTAATTATAAACTGCAGCCATATTTTTATCATCATTTTGGGTGGGTCGGGGTGGGGGTGGTGGGGGGGGGGGTTGTTCACCTGCCACCCATTGCCGATAAGCAATGTAATTACATTTCATGATAACGTGAAAGTGAAGTGGCGTACTTCTAAGAGGAAGTGAGCAGGAGGTATAGGCAATGAGCACATGCGTTAAAGGTAGGCAGCAGAGCGTACTGTCGGGTGTCAGCGAGTCTGTGGCCTGGCCGTCCTGCGCCAGGCTGTGCGAGGAGAGAGGAGGTGTCCCTGGCATCACACACTTCTGGGTGTACACCTTACAGCGCTGGGATGGTGAGCAAGGAGGCCTGGGGGGGGAGCAGTGTAGGAACAACATCACATACAGGGAGGAATACATTTACACTGGAGAGTACAGCGTGCTGGCCACCTCATAGAATAGTGTGTGTGTGTGTTATCTACTTGTAGTCGGAGGTTTTGGTGAGGCTGGCTATGCCCAGACGAGGTGATCCTATTGGCCGGGCCTTGCCCTCACTGCTACTGCCAGGGCTCAGAGACTCTCGGCTGACCAATCAGAAAACAGCAGGTGCGTCGTTAATAGGCACAGTAGAAGCTACCAGAATAATTCATGTTAACTTTCAGCGGCCTATTAGTGAGCCAGCCTGCCGATTGACAGGCCCCGCCCCCCTGTCAGTCACCTGCCATGAAGGGCAGTGCCCTTGGCTTTTTGCAGGGAGTTGCTCGTGACAAAGCTGCTCCCAGTGACGCTCCTGGTACCAGTAGCTGTAGCCCAGCAGGAGCCAGAGCTCTGGGCCAGGCTGTGGATCATGGTGTGAGCCAGCTCCGCCTCCTCCACAACCTCCCTGATCTCCTGCAGCTGCTGGTCATTGGTTCTCAGCCTGCTGGCTCCTGGAGAGGAGGAGATCTCCACAGCAACCCCTCGAGGAGCCACAGCGCCTGTAGTGTTCAAGAATGTATTCTTAAGGAGTTGGATTACTTGTTTCCCTATTATCAACATCAAAAGACAAAGACCTCTGGGTGTAAATAGGCTAGTAGTACTAGGCTAGTATTACCTGACTATACTAGCCTATAGAGCAGCTATGTTAGGTCTATTTACATTTACAGCATTTGGCAGAGGCTTTGATCCAAACCAACTTACATTACAGTACAATTGTTTATATTACTGTTTGTTCATATGACTCATTCTGATACAAGGACATTTGATTTCTGCGCCTACCAGGAGCAGCAGTAGCAGGAGTAGAGGCTGGACTAGCTGGGGCTGCACTTGGGTCCTGTTTGGCTCCCTGTTTACTGGCCGGGACCTCCTCAAAGGGAAACTTCGCCACCTGACATGACAGGGTGTACAGGTTAAGCAAAACTGGCTTACGTCTACACAGCATATCTGAACGCCCTGTTGACTTGACCATTTCTTTCTCTGTTGCTGTGGGTGTGCATGTCCTCGGAGAGCTCTTTTCAGTGTGATGAGGGCAGGATGGTCTAGTGGTCTGTGTGTTGGGCTCCCAGCCAGAAGGTTGTGGGTTCAAACATCAGTGTGTGAATAGGTGAATGTGAAGCGCTTTGGATGAAAGCGCTATATAAATGCAGTCTGTTCTCTGCACATTCCTGTGAATAAGAAAGCACAGAAGAGCATCTTCACCTCCTCGCTGCCGTCGATACAGTCCAGTCGCTCCTGCAGCTCGGCGAACGTGTTGCACTTGAGGCACTCCGCTCCCTCCTCTGGGACGGGAGCCAGCGAATGTCCCAGCAGAGACTGGGGGGGCTGAGACATGAGCTGGGAGGGGCAGCCAGTCTGGGCCTGGGCCTCTGGCTGAGGCTGTGCCTGTCAGTACACAGGGCAGTACCAGAGCCATCAACCAAAGGGCCAAATCATCAACATCCATTACATTTTGTATTTATTCTATTTTCTCTCATCTGGTAAACACAATTTATTAGAACATAAAGCCTTTTCGGTCAGGCCACTCACGTCTGGCATAAGCAATTTATTAGAACATAAAGCAGAATGCCATTTAACAATTATCTTTATCTCCTCATATGTTAGGTTTATGGGTGTCTAACAAGGGCTTAACCCCCCTGAACAGGCCAGCAGCAGACATGACGTGTTTACAGCAATAACAATTTGATTTCATTTATGAGAGCAGCAAGCGTCCACGACATGAACACAATATTACACATATACCTGTAAATACCTGTAATCAAGCAAATGAGCGACCTCAACCGGTACACTAGTGATAGAACGGACACGTACTGTACAACAGCGGGGAGCGTCCTGCCTGAACACTACCCTTGACACAGTAGAGTATATTACAATATCAGTATGCTGGTGGTAGGTGTGTGCTGTCACCTTGCTCTGAGCTCCAGGGGCCTGACCCTGTGCTGGTTGCTGCTCCAAGCCCTTTCCGCGGAGCAGCGCGGGGATGATGGGTACAAACTCGGGCGGCCCCTCATTGTCAGTCAGCTCCCGGTCGGACACGGCCGCCCCGTTGGGGCCCACGTAGATCACCGTGTCGCACGACTGCTCGCTGCTGGAGTACTCCTCCGGATCGCTGGAGAGGCGGAGCAACGGGAGGTCGGAGTCCGTATCGCCGCGGTGATGGAAAGGTCGCAGGTGAGTCGGCCGGCGCATGCGGCCTTCCTCGCAGGAGCTCTCTCCTCCCGAGGAGCTAGAGGTGTACTGCTGAGGAGGAGGAGGTGAAGGATGAGGAGGAGGATGAGGAGGAGGATGAGGTGGTGGAGGAGGAGGAGGAGGAGGAGGCAGTAAATAAGGGACAAAGGAGGGAAAGGTTAAGAACGGACAGGAAGTGAATGTAAAGCATAATGACAAAACATTCACACTAATAACTTTGGTTACATAACATTGGCTTTAATCTGGAATCTTCTTATACTAATTACCGTGTCTTTAAAACAGCACACAATGTGACTTTAATATTGCAAAAGAAAGACTTGCTGCTTTGTATAATTTCCCCAGAGCAGGTATTCTGCACTTCAGTTAGATTTTTCCAGTACGGTAATGCAATTGGTTTTTCAACACATATCGAGGCTCACCACTGTGACCTTTGTTTTCTTCTTCTTCATGCGGAGGACGCGCGAGGCGATCTGGATGGTGGAGAGGGTTTGGGAGAAATCCCTGGGCAAGGCAGAGATGTGAGCAATCATCGTTGTACGGCAGTTCATGTTGCCTAGCGACTCCCTTAGCAACATGGTGAGCTTACTGTCCCTGGTAAAAGACAGACATATATGAGTACAAAAGACAAATATAGTGTGACAAATCTAGTTATGTTTCCACTGGTTCAGCTCAAATCCCATGAAGCCCCCTGCAAAGTATATGAGGCCCCTTAATACTTATAACATTATTACTGCTCAGTACCTTTCACGCAAAAGAGCTTTAAACGCCACATACACGCAATATAATATTAACTGACAACATATGATTATCATCAGTAGTATTGTTTATTATTAGTAGCAAATGTACATTCAAACAGCTATCATGCTAGAATCAGCTATTATGATGATTATATTAAAAGATGAATTGCCAAGACAAGAATCGCTCCGTTTTAACGGATAGCGCTCAAGCCTTAATTCTAGATATTATGTAGCATAATACGATTATCCATGTCCCAGTGAGAATATAATAACAGATGGAACAGGGGGTGTGTTTAATACAAGACGATCTCCTGGGTGGGCTACTGCAATCATTCAGTGCATGCGTGTGTGTGTGTGTGTGCGTGTGTGTGTGTGTGTGTGTGTGTGTGTGTGTGTGCGTGTGCACCTGCGGAGCTGACAGTAAGCACAGCTCCTCCTATGTGGCCCAATACCTCATGCAGCTGTCCCCCTTTACTAAAAGCACAGCCCCCCCAATCGTTCTCTCATATCCACACACGCACACACACACACACACACACACACACACTAGTGTTGCTAGTGTATGTGTGAATGTGAAACATCTCAGGGCATTCTTCAAAGGAAGTGATACACTGTAAATCTGCAACACACTGTCAGGCCGACACTGAATTTCTATAGGTGAGTCTTTTTTATGTGTATACAGTATAGTGCGTGCATGTGTGTATTTATGCATGTATGTGCATGCACATACAGTATTTTATATTTAATTCCAGCATGAAGTGGCAACTGGCAGTGTTTTGTAATGTAAATGTGAGTCCTGGTGGTGAAATGAACCAAGCACAGAGCTACATAGCCTTAAGAATAAAAAATACAGTTAAGGAACAAGCCAGGAAGGAGAAGGGAATGCATAATATATAAATAATAATATATAAAAAATATATAAAAGGGCTTTTTTCTGTCTTTCCTTACTTGTTATTGTATATTTTATTGTTTTCATGCTTTTGTGTACCCAGACTCTCTCTCGATGTGTTAGCTGGGCAAATGGAAGTCATGAATATGGAGTAGCAGCTGTTGTTGTTTAAAGCATCAACTCCCTGAAAGCTAAGTACAGTTAATACACTTCTGCCTTCCCTCGTACATACAGTACAGTATTCTCTCCATTTCATCTCAGCACACGCCTTAGTTCTCTTCTCCCTTCCACCTCCACTATACCACCACATTTAAAACAATCCTCATTTTGTCTTGTCTCCACTGGTTAACATAAATCTGCTCAATGCACGATATGCCTTCTTCTTCACACTGTTATGAAGAACACACAGATGTGATTTTCTTACACCCCCCCCACACACACACACAAAAATACACACAAGCGCTCACACGCTAACTCACTTGTATGGGATGTGCTTGCTGCCATTAACCAGCGCCAGGATCACATTGCCAAGGGCAGACAGAGACAAGCAAAGAGGGGCAGGGCTAAGGGAGGAGCTATCCTTGCCCCGCCCACCTCCAAGCACACTGACATCACAGCTGCCCAGGTCCAATAGGTGGAGGCGGCTCCGACCTCCGGACACTTTGTTAAGAGAGGGAGAGAGAGAGAGAGAGCGAGAGAGAGAGAAAGAGTGAGAGGATGACAGCACAGCAGAATAAAACGAGAACTCTACGGACCCCTGGAGGTTAACTTGTGGCCACGAGTTACTATCTCATCATGGCCGAGAGTTAAGTATCTTCTGGACACAAATAAAAAAATAAAAATCACCTTCAGGGCTCCATAGACATCCTTACTTACACAGTAAAGAAAATGAAACTGATTTCTATTCTAATATTTTCTATTCAAACATTTAAACTAATGTTTGAATCTCGTGACCATACTTTGACAGCCACTGAGTTAAGACACCTAGTGAAGCCTCAGCTGAACAGTAAATGCCAGCTTTACTACTGTGCAGCTACTCATAAACAAAGGAAATAATAATTCCATCACGGTAAATATGTCACCAGTTCAGCTTGAATTTCATTATATAAAGCCTGTTGTTGACTGTTATACATTGTGCCAATTGTCACACTGGCCTGAAATTCCAGGAGTTCAAGCCGCTGTAATGGGTGTGTGCGTCACAGTGAAGCATGTCGTGGCATAATATGCATTCTCCAGATAGCTGTTTATGTCAACATCTAAGATATTTCACTGCAGCAAACATCCTCCTTGCCACACACACACACACACACACACACACACACACGCACGTGCACACACACGCACACTAACACACACACATTTCACCTCTTCCACATACATTTGTGATGTTTTTTCTCACACACCTCCAGTGTGTTATTTTGAATAATGTGTCACATCTCAATGAATACTGGATGGACTACATCCAATTTGTGCCCCGAGGACTACAAATCACATATGTATTGAGGATATGGATACGGATCATGGTCAGGTCAGTTTACTCAAAGGAGACTGCGGTGCAGAAACATGCACCCTGCAGCAGTGACAGTATCGCCATGGAGATATGTGAAATGACATGCTGACAGAATGTCCTGAATACAAACATGACCGGCCCCATATACTTACTCCCCCCTTTCCCAGCCTTCTCCATGCGGTACTGGTATATATGCAAGGTGAACAGCATGTGTGAGTTCCTGTGCTCTTCTTCGGTGGTGTCCGGACGCTGGCAGCTGTGGCGCGCGGCGATGGCCGCGTCCAGGAACCACGCAGCCTTCTCCGGGGTAGGGGCACGCAGTTCTGACTGGTTCTGGAGCTTTATATTGGGGGGGGATATCATATCATTTTATCTGAAGGCAACGGCAGTGGTCTGCAGAGTATGGGTGTGGGACCATACCATTTGTATTCATTATTTCTATTATTAAATATGATTCATTTAATAAAGATAATTATTATTATATTATATATATATATATTCTTTATTAATATTCTTTTTTTAAATATATATACTGTATCTTACTGTATATAAGATAAAACTGCATAACAAGAATAAAAGGTAAGTGTATAATACTCATTTAAATAATGAAGAACTGCTATATAAAAATATCAGCATTCTGTGACCCATCAGGCTCCTGATTCCCACATTAAGAATCAATGGCTTGAGGGAACCTTCCTCCCATGATGACCTCCTGTCCCAGCTTGTTTGGAAACAGCACTCTGTAGGAGCTGGGGGGCAGTCCTCTCACAGAGTGCAAGCCCCTTCTGCACCTGTGAGCTCCTCTCATCTACCTTACAAACAAGCTGGGAAGGAAAGCCAAGTTTCTGGAGTGTGACTTTAGTCTCCTAAAAACTATGTGGCAACATTCTGCATTATGTGGCTTTGCTCGACAGCTGGTCGTTTGCTCGCACCGCCTCAGATATGCAGAAAGCCTGGGGCTGTTTGGATCCAGCATATATTGATCCAGTTGGTGTCAAATTAATTATTCAGTGTTTAAACGTCCTTGTGTGTATTACTTGGGAAGGACAGAAACCAAAATAATGTATGCATTTGTGTGTGCGTGTGTGTGTGGTGCCACACAATATAATTACAGATAAGATTATGTCAGATTAGTAAAGGATTACACAGATGCGCTTGTATCACAGCAGTCTAATCCTATAAACATAGAATAATGTGCGCGGCCACAGATACGCACACACATTCTCTCTCTCAATTACATTTTACATGTGTACAGAAGCCTATACATACAGTAGACACATCTTTTATAATCCTTAATTAAGGTATATTATTTATATATTTTTATGTATTTATTTATCAATTTAATTTTACATGTGTACAGAAGCCTACATATACAGTAGAAACATATTTTATAATCCTTAATTAAAGTATATTATTTATTTATATATTTTTTAGAATTCTTTCAAAGGACACAGAATGTTTGTGTGTGTGTACCTGCATGCCACAAATGGGGTCCTCGCATAGGTACACTCCAGGTGACTGTCCGTCCTGTAAACTGCCTGTAGCCACTTCAGACAGCAGGTCCTTTAAGTTCTCTTCTTTCCCCCACACCTGGAGTGACACACACACACACACACACACATTATAACACATTCACAGCAGGATGTATGTAGAATTGAATGCCGTGACACTAAGTACAAATACACTCTGTGGCATGACCAGTGCGGACACAAACACCGGCTCATGCCTGTGTCATGTCTGTCAGTCTGTCTACAACACTGACCTCCACGGCAGAGACGCGGACAGAGAAGCGTGCTCCAGTCTTCTCCTTCCTCTCGTTGATGAGTTTGAACAGCCAGGAGATGGCGCAGGGAATAATGCCCATGGTCTGCAGAGAGTCATCCCGGCCAATCATAGTGTAGGATTTACCTGGACAATGGGAGACAACAGCCTGTTGAGCCACCATCGAACATCCCCCCATCCTAAACATTTCATGGGGGTTGGAGGGGAGAGGGGCGGGGCATCGTAGCGCACGGTGGCATCACGGTGGCTTTCCATGCGAGTCTATGCACACTGCCAGGCTTGCAGTGAGCGTGTATGCACTTCCATGCATTGTGTGCACGTGTCACCACCACTATGTGTCCAGACCTGTCCCCCCCCGACCACCTGCTTTGGCTGTCAGGAGCCAGAGCTCAAACGCACCCCTGAACAAAGCCATATGCCACAAGTAGCATTCACACCTGTACACACACACACACACACACACACACACACACACACTGACATCAAAAGGCCATGATGGAGGCTAGGGAAACGACCTGCAGGAGGTACACATGTGTTGTTTGTCACAAGAAGAAGAAGCCATGATGTCATATGCTGTCCAATGGAGTACACCGCTCCAGGGTAGATTTAGTCTGAGATTGTTGTTATCTGTGTTTGAACTAGTACAGCAGTACATGCTGCTTTGATATGACGTGCATGTTTAGGTGCATGTCTTTGGGTATTTGAGTCTTATATTTATTAGTTTTTGGTGATTTGTGGACTTACTCTCTTCAATATTCATGGGTGTGTTTAGGGAATAACATAAAATAAACCGATCTGAGTGTCATCTCCCATTCCCTATTAAAAATCCAGGCACACTTGCATCATCAGCGGTTTGTACCAGCGGGTTTGTGAACACGCTGGAGCAGACCATCTAGGCAATATGGCAAGATCCCTTAAAAATGTTGATGTAGGCTACACACTAATACTATTTTACATTATATTCTTTTCATTTCTAATCTTTTGCATGTTAATCAGCAGAGTGTACGTGCGCTTTCCGCTGCCTCAAGATAGCAATGCGCCAATGTGTGTGTGTGCTTTCAGGATATTACTGGTAATTGGCCTAACTGTAAGCCTTGAGATGAGAGCAATAGACATAGAAGATGCCAGCTCTCTCTCTCTCTCTCTCTCTCTCTCTCTCTCTCTCTCTCTCTCTCTCTATCTCTCACACACACACACACACACAC
>JAOEGT010003063.1:5041-26176 GCA_025447795.1 Speoplatyrhinus poulsoni
CCACAGCACCACAACAAAAAGCTTTTTGTATTTTTGTGACTCTTCAAATGCCCCCCCCCCCCCCCCTCCCCTTCACCTCCGGCCACCATTTCTGGAACCTCTGGCATAGTACAGTATTTCTTAATGGCTGAAAGTGGTGCAGTCAAATAACACTCACAAACTCTTATCTTCTCTAGTGTTTCAGATAGCCATGTGTCTGCTTGGCCTTGCCACCCTGCCATAGAGTACCTGCATTCCCTCCAGTCTAGTTAGTACGGTAGCAGGGTTTCAAAGGCCACAAGATCAAAGTCACTCAAGTGGAAATTTGAATGCCACAGCAAAGTTGCTGCCAGTGATCTCTCTATCTAGTAGTCGTGTGTCTTTAAAAACAAGTGGTGACACCGTACCTAGCATTAATACTGAATAATACCTTTTATCTTCTCACCAGGGAAATGGTAGAAAAACTCCCCGTCCCTCACACATATCTCTTACTCGGAGATGCTTACATGAACATTCAAGAAGTAAGTAGGAGTTTTAGTTGTTTTGTTTGTTTCAACCCACAAGCTCTTTGGTGGATATTTTAGTTATTTACAGATGTGTTTTTTTTTTCCTTTTTTGTATTGTTTTTTTTATATGATCTATGCAAATATTTGTTTGTCCTAAATAATATTTACAAATGTCAAGTTATCACCAAACTGTGACATTATCTCTGTAGGCGGGAGGGGGGGGGGGGTCGTCATTACCGTTAATGTGCTTGTGTATATCACTTATCACAAGATGTGTTTATCCACAGCCGGAGAAGGCCATTGAGGTTTATGAACAAGCTCTCAAGAAAAACCCCAAAGACGGCGCTTTAGCCAGCAAGATTGGGAAAGCCCTCGTAAAGACACACAACTATGTCAAGGTTTGTAATGTACCCTGCAGCTCAGATAAACTTGTTGCAGTTCACCATGACACAGAACGCTGTTGACACAGACTGGAATTCATACAGGCAATAAACTACTATGAGGCTGCCTTAAAGAGTGAACAGCAGAACTTCTTGCGCTATGACCTGGCTGAGCTGCTGATGAAGATGAAGCAATACGAGCGCTGTGAGAAGATCCTGCATGACGCCCTGACCCATGAGCCTGGTAATGTGCTGCTCTTTGCATGATATCTTCTCATTAACTTCCACGTGACAAGAGCCCAAATGACACTGACTATGCAAGGTTGCATTGAACTTTAGTAGTAACACACTAAACATTTGAGCTTTTCTAACAAACTCACATCTCACACCTTAATTGGTTTTGGGACATGTTTATTATATGACAATATATAGCACGTTACACACAACACCACTATATGATGACATAATAAATGGAACTATCTCCCAGCTCTAATTGATAAGTACAATCTTTCAACATTGTGTGTATATACAGTATATACAGCATAGTTTCTCATATAAGCATTGTAACAGTAGCAAAACTTTTTATTTAGCTAAATAAGAATTATCCGAACAGCTGAACATGTATCGAAAATGTGGTGCTTATATTGTACATAAGTATTACTCTAAGAACCATATTTTTTAATATGTGAAATTTACTGTTTCTCATTGACCTTTGCCCTTGTCCATAATCTACCCAGTGAATGAACTGTCAGCGCTCACAGATGACTGCCGTTATCTGGTCCTTTTAGCAAAGATCAAAAACAGGGTTGACAAAAACGAAGAGGCTTTGCTTTCCTTACAAAGGGTAAGTATTCTCATTTTCTCTGACCACGTATAATATCATCTGCCGGTCAATTACGGGATTACAGTTGGACACAAACCAGTGTAATGGTGCCTGTGTTTCTGCTGCATGAAGGCTCGGGATGTCCAGGCCAAGGTTCTGAAGCGGGTGCAGTTGGAGCAGCCCGACGCCGTTCCCATGCAGAAGCAGCTTGCTGCCGAGATTTGCGCAGAGATCGCTAAACACTACACGAGTCAGAGGGGCTATGAGAGAGCAGTCAAATTCTACAAAGAGGCTCTTGTGTATTGTGAGAGCAATCGCAAGGTCAGTGGAGCCGAATCAAAAAACGCCCTGTGTGCTCACTGCAGCTGGCGAGGACAAGCCCTGTCGTCTTTTTCGTCCTCGTGTTGTTTTTGAACCTGCTAGTGTCGCTTTCTTAATAGTTACTACAGCATAATACAAACACATTACAATATATATGTATATACTGTATAACGCAACATAACTACAGTACCTTACATACCATCGCAGAAGATGACCTGTGAAGGTAGGTGGTACACCATCAAAACAATGGGCTGAATGCTTTGCCTGTTCGTAGGTGATGTTGGAGCTGGCCAGGTTGTACCTTACCCTAGATGACGTGGATGCCTGCCAACACCAGTGCAGCCTCATTTTGAAGAGTGATCAGTACAATGAAGATGCGGCATTGGTTCGTTAACATTGCGCACTGCCTCTGATGTATCTTGACTATAAATCCTAATGGAATTGTTAGAATTGATCACTTAGTTTTCTCCCTAGATGATGGCTGACCTGATGTTTAGGAAACACAACTACGAACAGGCTGTTTTCCACTTTCAACAACTCCTGGAACGCAAACCAGGTGTTTGTTTGTAGCCTACATACTTCAGTACATAAATGTTAGAGATATCATGAAAATAATGTATTATTATTTTTCATGCACACACATTTTGGGTAAATGAAGGCTACTATATAATAAAAGCATTTAGGATGTTTGGAAATGTAAAATCTGTGTCAACCTTTAGCAATATTACTTTTATTTTATTTTATTATTATGAATGTTAATCTGCTTTGCATGTTTGCTCAGTTTTGCTCTACTGTAATAAATGTCCTTTCTACATATTTCAGACAACTACTTAACATTGTCGCGTCTTATTGACTTGTTGAGGAGAGCCGGGAAGTTGGAGGAAGTTCCCAAGTTTCTTGAAATGGCAGAAAAGCATACCTCCAGGTCTACGTTTGAACCCGGGTTTAACTACTGCAAAGGATTGTATCTTTGGTAATGTTCTGAACAGATGTCTGACCATGAACGCATCTTCTTCTGTGTTGGTATTGCCTGTACAATGTTGTACCTGCTATTCAGGTACACGGGAGAACCCAACGATGGCCTGAGACACTTCAACAAGGCACGGAAAGATAATGATTGGGGCCAGAATGCTGTGTACAACATGATAGAAATCTGCCTCAACCCTGACAATGACACCATGGGAGGAGAAGTATTTGAGAATTTAGATGGCGACATTGGGTGTGTTGACATACTGTATACACATGGATGTACTGTATGTAATACATGGAAGCAAATAAAGCAAAGGGTGGAGAATGGGGAATAGCGGCTCCATCATTTTAATAGCATGTACACTGAATGGGCATTTGCATGTGCAGTCGTGTGCCTCAAAAGTAATTCAGCATTCATTCAGAATTCCTTCATCGTCTGTTGTGCTGCCAAATGTTAGCAGTTACAGTCTACGGTTGGCAGGAGTATATGTCTAATCTGTGTCTGTGTTCAGGAACTCCACTGAGAAGCAGGAGTCAGAGCAGCTAGCTGTGAGAACCGCAGAGAAGTTGCTGAAGGAGTTAAAGCCTCAGACGCCTGGTGGGCACATCCAGCTCCGCATTCTAGAGAACTATTGCTGTCTGGCAACTAAGCAGAAGGCCAACGCGGAGAAAGCCCTTAATGTTTTCACAGAGATAGCAAACAATGAGGTAAGTCATGTAAACTCAAAGTGGTGGGGGTGTATGCTGTCTCACACCATCAGCAAATGAAACCCTCCACTACACTAGGTCACTTTGTATTTATGGGCTCTCACCAGACCCGCTCTTATCTTCAGTCTTATACTGTACAGACAGTACAGTAAGGTGCAGTACAGTCGTTTTAATTAATACGTACTATTAATAAGTACTACAGTAGTCATTCTCGAGAATTCTTGCTAACTTCGAGCTGAAATAAATATAATATACCTCCGCAACGCCACCTAACACATTGAAATGCATTGTGAAGCAAAGCGTAGTACTACGACTTTGTTGTTACGAGTGGGGGTTCGCCACGTTGTTTATGTTCCTATTTACGGACCAGGGCTGTTTAGAAGTACTGTATTCTTTTTTTCAATGCGCATAGAGAACGGTAAGCTAGCGAACTGCGCAGAGGTATTTGGAGAATTAGACAAAATGTGTTAGCTTGCAATTAGCTTACTTTACCTTTAAGGAGCAGGAAGAGGTTAGGCAGGCTGGGCATGTCTTGGATTGAACCCAGGATGTTGTGGCTGGGATTTCACCACCCAAACCACTAGCCTAGCCTAAATAGTGGTGGTTCATACTTGCAACCCCCTCGACACACTACTTAACATTAGGTGAATATATACTATACACCCACTTAAGAACAGTGACATAATGTACTGTATTTACACCCTATATTAAGCACAATGACTCTAAACTTGCGGTGCCCTAAAAGCATCTAGACCTCGATGTGACAACCAATGTTTTAGGACACTCTAACGACAGTTGTGTGGCTAATTGCAGAAAGATCACGTTCCAGCACTGCTGGCAATGGCCACAGCGTACATGATTCTCAAGCAAACACCACGAGCCAGGAACCAGCTAAAGCGCATTGCTAAGATGAACTGGAACATTGTAGATGCTGACGAGTTTGAGAAGAGTTGGCTACTCCTAGCTGACATTTACATCCATTCTGGAAAGTCTGACATGGCCAGTGACCTCTTGAAGAGATGCCTTCGCCATAACAAGGTCAGTATAGAGTGCAGCTCCTCTAATGTTACCAGTGTAACAAAGTCCAATATATGCACGCTCTTTACTCTTGTTTGATGTTGTGTGACATGTATATTTATATTCATTTATGTAAATTGTGATCATGCTTTTTCCCCCAGTCCTGTTGTAAAGCGTACGAATATATGGGCTACATAATGGAAAAAGATCAGGCATTCCGTGACGCTGCACTGAACTATGAACTGGCTTGGAAATACGGCAATCAGAAGAACCCGACCATTGGTACGTCTACTAGAATTGTGCCTCTGCTTCAGTTTAGATGGACAAACGCATCATGACGTTAACTAAGGGAATAATGTGTTGATTTCAGGATACAAACTGGCTTTCAACTACTTAAAAGCAAAGAGGCACGTTGACGCCATTGATGTGTGCCACAAGGTGAGGGAAAACGACTTTATCTTGAGAAATGTATTGTTTGGGAATGTTTATCTTGTCCATACAGAGTTTGATCTTAGTTTCTGTTTGTAGGTTTTGGACGCTCACCCAAATTATCCAAGAATGAGAAAGGACATACTGGATAAAGCACGAGCTGCACTAAGATCATAAAGTCTATATGTGTGTATGTATGTGCTCGTGTGTGTAATGTGATGTTCATAAACTTTCACAACAAATCAGTATATATATACCTTTTATTAGCTCAATTAAAGTGATAAACCAGGCTTGATGCAATACCTTACTGTCTTGTCAATTTCAATAAAATTAATTCTTTAACTTGCATATGCTTCAGAATAATTAATTTATTGAATTATGTTGCTTTACATAAAAAATAAATACGTTATATTATTTCATTAATTAAGAACCTATAAACATGTCTATAAGCATCTCCTCAGCCAATCAAACACCCACCCTTTCCCCTTGATTCTAACAACAGATCTACTAAAGGTCAAACTTAAATCTAGTCTATTGAAACTGTACTTCAATGAACTTATCTGAAACAATATATATTAACAATGGATTTATTCTAACATGTTGCCAGGTTCGGTGGTGGAACACAATATTTTGGTTTAATTGGCATTATAATAAGGATTTTACTTTTGAAATGTTTAAATACAATGGGCCGTGACAAATCAGAGCACGGACTATAATATGCAGGTATATGCTGCCTAATCATAACTTGAATTATTTATCATGCCCCCAAATTATTCGCAATTATTATATTGACAGTTAAGATAATGGCACTATATTATTACAGACAACAATTTGGTTTGCCCAATAGCCTAGGGAGTTTTGGAGCATAGAGCTCTCGTAGCCTTACATGACAGAAATACCTCAAACTAGGCACGGGCAGGGAATGGTTTAAGAAACCAGGCTACGTCTTTACAGCGTCAAGCATCGATCTCTGAATACTAAAGACAACTTAATTCTTAGAATGGGATGAACTTCGCTGTAGCAAAGGTGAGCGCATGCATTTCAAATTAATTTCTTTGTCTCATTATAGAAATTGGCTGTATTGTAATCTGATTGCTGCAATGTCTTGGCATAAAGTAAAGCCTTTGAGCTTCCCTTCGAACTGCTCCATCAGTTATTCATTTTTGTTAGTTGGTTTACTATTTGAAATTAGACTCGCGACTAGTCAAATTTTACACGGGGAAAGCTTATAAATCGGAGAAAATGTAGGCTATCAGTAGAAAAGTAGTACTACAACATAGCCTACTGATTGGATTCGCATTGTGAAGGTATGATATTCGTTACTCTATTTGTAACCCAGCAACTGACACATGGCATGGCTTGGCTATATGAATAAATCCGATTATTTAAAGAATTTACGAGTTGGAGGATTAGAGGATCCCCGCAGAAAACTATTTCCATTGCAGGGAAACTCCATATGCTTATTGGCTACAACTTTGAAGTGACTGTCGTGATTATCAGTAGCCTGTTGGGCAGCTTGCCTCTCTTGGGCAATACTTTGTTCTTATAACTTATAAGGCGTCGCTTCTTCAAGTGCTTACTGTGATAACTGTTGATTCTTTAATTCACAGATATTTTATTTGGCATTTGTCTCGCAGACATCTAATCTACGCAGGCGCGCAAGCAGGTCTCCTCCTTCCTTCTACCTGAAACAAGCACACCTGGATCCACCTAGACGGAAGTTTGCGTAGACTGACAACAGCAACGTGGATTGACGGGGTTGATCCTGAAAACCTGCTCTGGAATTCGCGGAAAAATAAGAACGAAGTTGGTGAAGACCAGGATGCTCTTGGTTGGATCTGGAAGCAGCTATAGTCCAGTTAATACCTATCTATGAGGTACGTTTCCCACTGTATCCCACTGTAAATCTTTATGTGGATTTATTTTGAAAAAGAACACATGTATTGATATTTTAAACGTGAAGGTTTTGCTTGTTAGATGACAGTGTTTCAATCTGTTATGGTGTAATTTAGAAGTTTTTCTAATGTTACTAGTTTACTTTATCAGTCTATTTTTAATGTTTTTTTATTTTTATTACAGGTGGAGATTTAGTTTTAAGACGACCCCTGAATACCTTGAAGGACAATGACCTTTCGGCGTGTCTTACGACGACGATTGCACCCAGTTAAACTGTTCATAGTGGCCCTAGCTTTTGTTACATTTTTGTTCTTCATTCAATGGGAGGTGGGCAGTCAGAGTCCCCAGGAGGAGCCCTGGTTGCGGGACATAGCAGTCAAAAGGGATGCCGTGCTGGACATGGTCATGGGAGCCGTCAATAACTTCAGGGACGCTGTGCCTAAAATGCAGATCAAGGCTCCCGTCCGTCAGCAGGACAGCGGTGCAGGGGGCCTGTCTTGCCCCCCGGGCCACTACACGGCTGCTGAGCTCCGAGCAGCTCTGGAGCGTCCGCCTCAGAACCCGCTTGCACCTGGCGCTTCTGGGAAGGCCTTCCAAACGAACTCCCTGAGCGCCGAGGAGCAGCAGGAGAAGGCTAGGGGGGAGGAAAAACACTGTTTTAACCTGTACGCCAGCGACCGCATCTCCTTGAGCAGAGACCTGGGCCCAGATACCAGACCACCAGAGTATGTCCTCTCAACTTATCTATCTATCTATCTATCTATCTATATATCTATCTATCTAACAATATATCTATTGTTTAAATATATATTTTTTTAAATTATATATATTTTTTCTGATTTTAATTAATTTGTAGATATTTTTTTCTCTGAATATTTATTTAAAAACATTATTTGGTACCTAAACCAAGTTTAATTGGGGAACCACACCATCTAGTGGTGGTTATCCAGATATGTTCTATACTGTTCTATAGAACAGTATAGAATAGTATAGAAATCTTTTGCCATATGTTAGCCATGTCTCATTGGCCTAATCCTCTGCTTAGCAAAATAAGCCTATTGAAAAATGTTTTATAGATTTGTTTGTCTAAGCCACATGTGTGTCTATGATTCTTAGACAAACATGATTAGGGAACTTTAATATTTGCTTTAAGTAATAGTGATAAAATTGTCTCGTAACCACAATGATAATTTTTTCCGACTCAAGCATTGTCTCGGCACGTCTGCCCAGTTAATGTGGTCAGTTTGAGAGAATTAAAGTTCTGTTTGGCTCATTAAAAAACGGTCTGTCTGTCTATGTTCAGCCTGCTTAAGTGGGTACTAGCTGAGATTGCTGTGCTTTCTGTGCAGATGTATTGAGCAGACCTTCAAGCGATGCCCTCTCTTGCCAACCACCAGTGTGATCATTGTGTTCCACAATGAAGCGTGGAGCACGTTGCTAAGGACCGTGTACAGCGTTCTTCACACCTCCCCTGCTATTCTCCTGAAGGAGATCATCCTAGTGGATGACGCCAGCGTGGACGGTAACAGCACACAGGACCACCCTGCTCTCTGTTGCATTTGGTTCTGGGATGGCCCTTGGGCAGGCTGTGAAATGTGCAGAGCGTGGCTCCAGCTATGTGGCTCGTGAAAAGAAGGGGCTAGGGCAGGAAACAAGGGCTTGCTAGTGAATACTCTCCTTATTGGAGGGCTGTGGATGTGCTCAGTAACGGGGCTGTAGCTGGCTGGCTCACGTGCTGGTAAACTGGTCTGAGGCTTGCCGGGGAGGAGAGGGTCCATCTGTCACTCCAGGTGCTAGTCTATCTTGTTATGTTTTTTTTTTTTTTTGGAGGGTTTTGTTCAAGGGAAAGAGAGGGAAGGGATGGGGGGGGGGGGCATTATTACAGCCCTGCAGTACAACAATTCCCTGGCTGTGTCGTCCAGGACCTGGTCAGCCAGGCTTGGCAGGCAGCCAGGCTGAGGATGGAAGCCAGACAGCGCCTGTCTCTCTACCACTTTGTCTGAGTGTAACCGTTCACGCTGAGAGCTGTGGCTACATCGCACGTGTCACCGTCACAATAGCGACGCTTTGTGTACTTTGTGGTCAACGTTTATTGCTTTTCAGCGTATGTCTTGTTTGTGCGTGTTTGTATGTGCTAAATGACAGTTCTGCTGCATTTTCAGTTGTTCTTAAGGACGTGCTGGACGAGTATCTGAAGCGACTGGAGATCGTTCGTGTCGTCCGCCAGCGGGAGAGGAAGGGCCTCATCACGGCACGTTTGCTGGGCGCTTCTGTCGCCACCGGTGACACGTTCACCTTTCTTGACGCCCACTGTTAGTCAACACTACAGATGTCAAACAAACCACTGAATTAATCACGGGAGTTGACTGAATAGGAAAATGGTGGCCACGCCTAGTCACATACACCCACGATCCAATTAGTTATTTTTTTAAGGCATGGCAGTTCTTTTGTTATGTCTAAATTTGTTTCTTGTTACGAACCGGTTTTTTACAGGCCCAACCTTTAATGCTCCTGCACATTTTTTGTTCTGGTTATTCTTGTTATTCTTGTGGACTTCAATAAAAGTACTTTATGTTCACATAATTCACAGTTAAATTATGCTTCTTGATTTTATGTTTTCAGCCTTGCTTGCATGTATTTTTGCTACTGATCTTCTATTTGCTGTATTTGCCAGTGTGGAGTGTGTGTGCAGGTTTCTAAAGGTTGTAATTGGAGACTGTGTTTCTCGGCAGGTGAATGCTTTAACGGCTGGCTGGAGCCTCTCCTGGCCAGGATAGCAGAGAACCACACTGCCGTAGTTAGTCCGGACATTACCACTATTGACCTCAATACCTTTGAGTTCATAAAGCCGTCCCCGTACGGCCAGAACCACAATCGGGGCAATTTTGACTGGGGTCTTTCTTTTGGCTGGGAGAGTCTGCCTGACCATGAGAAACAAAGGAGGAAGGATGAAACATACCCAATCAAGTGAGAAAGCTATCTGTATCCATATAATATTCTACTTATTGGACAATATTTACAATGCATGTTAGTTATAAAGCATGTTACCAATAAAGTATATGCATCTCTACAGGACACCTACGTTTGCCGGCGGGCTTTTCTCAATATCAAAAGAATATTTCTATCATATTGGAAGTTACGATGAAGAAATGGAAATCTGGGGCGGCGAGAATATCGAAATGTCTTTCAGGGTGAGATGACCTCTGAGTGTGTGTATGTATGTATGTACTGTATGTATGTATATGTGTGTGTGTATACATACATACACACACAGCATTCCAAATTCATGCTCCCTCAAAACTTGCGACATCTGTGGCATTGTGCTGTGTGATGGAACTGCACATTTTCGAGTAGCCTTTTATTGTGGCCAGCCTAAGGCACCCCTGTGCAATACTCATGCTGTCTGATCTGCATTTTGATGTGCCACACCTGTGAGGTGGATGGATTATCTGGGCAAAGGAGAAGTGCTCACTGACACAGATATAGACAGATTTGTGAACAATATCTGAGATAAAGAGGCCTTTTGTGTAAATAGAGAAAGTATCAGATCTTTGAGTTCAGCTCATGATGAATGGGGGCAAAAACTAGTGTTGCGTTTATAATTAATTAATTATAAAGTATATATATATATATATATATATCATAACAATTGTGTCATGGTCGTAACATGGTCTATGCTGTGTCTGCAGGTGTGGCAGTGTGGTGGTCAGCTGGAGATCCTTCCCTGCTCCATCGTGGGCCATGTCTTCCGCACAAAGAGCCCGCACACCTTTCCCAAGGGCACGCAGGTCATAGCTCGCAACCAGGTGCGCCTGGCCGAGGTGTGGATGGACGACTACAAGGAGATCTTCTACCGCCGAAACCATCAGGCGTCGCAGCTGGCGAGAGACGTAGGTGCTCCTCCTGACCATGACCAGATGCTGGAGAAAGACACAATTTAACTTTGATCAAAACAAACACCCCTCTCCCTTGAATGCTGTAGAAGCTCCTCGGATGGTGTTGTGAGGTGCGGCCTGCACCACAGTGTTTGTGTGCCCATTTACAGAGCCAGGACTGTGTAGACACACACACTACCCCACCAGTGCACGAACAGAATGGGCAGATAGTGGACCGTGACTAGATACTCGCTGAATTTGACAAAAAGCATATTCGCTTACAATTGCTGATGTCACCTTTTTAATGCAGCGTTTTCACTGAATCCACTGTGAATCTCTTCTTTCAATACAAATAACTAGAAGAAAAAACAAGTGATCACCACCACCTTAGTGTACCTCAGGCCAGACCAGTGAGTTTTACCGGGTGGTGCAAACCACACCGAATGGATTACACTAATGAAAAGAACCATATATTTTGAAAAGCTTTCCTTCTGTGAATTTCCCGTTCTGTGAAACATCAATTCTCGTTTTTGTTTTCCCTAGCTCATGAGGCAAATTTGGACAGCACCATTCTGGATGTCTGTTTTTATACAGTATGTATATGCAGTCCGGTCTGAAGATTTGTGGAAACACAATTGGAAATTGCGTACACACCATGGTGATTCACTGTGGGTAGTCAGTACTTACATTTGCTTAAAAAATGGAAACCCATTCTTCAAATCATTCAAATGGATTGGAAAACCATTTGTTGGAGAATACCAGAGATGGATTATACACGAAGAAGAACAAAGGATGTCTGCTCTAGTTATCATGTAGGTGCTATGAAGAGCTTTCCTGGGGCTTTGCCTCATTGAGTTTAGGCCCTTTGCATTCAAACAGACATGCTTTCTTCAACAGCCCAGTGTAATCCCGTACTGTAGTTATCAGTGTGCATTAGTGCTAACAGCATCCTGGTGATTATTAAGCTACTCTCATTAGTCAATAGCTGGCTTCGCCCCAGATTCCCTGTAAATGTGCTGGACATGACTTGCACTATAAATGAACACTAGTAATATTGTATTAAGTAGGTTGGAGTACAGTATATAGCGGTTAGAGCACTTTGGGTTCAGTCGTATGGATGACATTTTCTTTGCCATTATCCTATGACTACTTGCATGTTTTCATGTTCGGTTATTAATTCAATTAGATTTAGTTGTGTATTGAAAACCAAATGGGATGTAGGCTGCTATTGCAAACTTCATCATCACCCAGAATATCAGCAAAAGGGAAACGCTTTGCTTTTCCAGTGGCTACAATTTCACCTGCTTTACTGCCTGCTTGGAATTGTTTTCGCAGAAGGCTTTTGGCGACGTCTCCAGGCGCGTGGACCTCCGCGAGCGTCTGCAGTGCAAGAGCTTCTCCTGGTATTTGAAGAACGTCTACCCCGAGGTCTTTACGCCTGATCTCAACCCCCTCCGCTTTGGCTCGGTAAGACGCCATACGCCCTGACCGCCTCTGCTTTCAAAACCTCAGTGGCCCAGTGCGTCTAGCCACTGAGGGTTTCCACTTCGGAAACCTCCGGAGGGTTCCTTGGGTGGAGAGGTTCCAGTTGGACACGGCTGAAAGAAGACTGGAGATGTTTGAACAGCCTGGCGCTGTATTTGTACTGACACGTTTTATAGTGATTCCTTACACTTGCGCCCCCTGCAGGTGAAAAGTATTGGTAAAGACTCGTGTTTGGATGCTGGGGAGAACAACGAGGGAGGGAAACCATTAATCCTGTATCCCTGTCATGGTCTAGGAGGAAACCAGGTCAGTTGGAGTGAGATTTGTGTTGGTCTGGTTTTATTTGTTATATATATGAGACTATAATTAGTTTGTTTCAGAGACATGAATAGAGAGAGTCACACCACCTCTGTTTCACTCACTTCATTCACTTTTTCTTCACAGCAACGGTGGATCATGGAGCCTCAAAATAGTTCCCGGAAGTTAGCCTAAATACTAAAAGTACTATAAATTCTTTTAAATGTAAATTAGTGCATTTATTGACAAATTACCAAAAAATTAAGTTCTATATTCACATTGCCTGCCAAGCACTTCCGTAAATTATTTTGCCATAGGTTTTGCCTCTCCATGAACCATGTGACCGTTGACAATTTTGAACTTCCATTGGCGTAACTGTTATTTCTATGGCTCTGGTTTGTTTGTTATGTTGTAGTATTTTGAGTACTCCACACATCATGAGATCAGACACAACATCCAGAAGGAGCTGTGCTTACATGGGACAGATGGGGCTGTGAAGCTGGAAGACTGCCAGTATAAAGGCCAGAATACCTTTGTCGGACCAGAGCAGAAATGGGAGTTGAAGGTTGTGAGTATGGTTATGGTTATCATCTCCCACCGAACACACATATTAAATTTTAATTTTACAGTTGAAACTTGAACTCTTTCTTCTTGGGGCAAGTTGAAACCTTTCTTCTTTGTCTTCCTTCTTTACATAGAGCCAATTATTTTACATCCCAGGAGAGGATATGTGTCTCAGTGCTCGTCATGAACACCCATCCTTGGTGGCCTGCAACCCTTCCGATAGATACCAGCTCTGGATGTTTGTTTGAGTTACTGGCTGACACTTTACCAATGGCCACACTGTGCAAATGCTGTAGGGCCAAAAATAATGAATATACTGCTGGAGAGTTTGGACTTCTGGACATCTGGCCTCTATTGGAAGGAAGATTTTTTTTTTCTCTTTATTTCAAATTTTAAGTCTCCTGACGAGACTGATTTTAACAAGTGCCTCTTTTAAGTGAGAAATGGTTTTACTACTCGTAATCCAATAAAGTAACATATGTTGAAGGAAAAACAGTAACTGAAAAGTCAACCTACTGTGGAAATACATGTTGGAAGAAAGAGAGACAAAATTGAGACTTGGAAATCCAAACTACTGCACACCAAAGATGGAAAAATAAAAGCAACAAAGTACATTGTTCAGTGATGTGCACCCTTTGGAGTTAACTTAAATGCCTTGGGTGTAATCAAAGTTGCCACTAGGTGGACACTGTGAAAATGTAATTGCTGTCTCCACCAACAGGGGGCGACGGGTTGTTCCAACTAACTTCCAGTCTATTCAGTCTATTCCAGCTGTAGAATTTCTTCAAGCATATTCATATTCATCCTGTCAAAATGACTTAAGTTCTATTCATGGAGAGGCAAAACTGACATTATCATGTGAATGGTACTTATTTCTAAATGGAGTGAAAGTGATTTGACCCCAACAATGTTTCAGTTCCAAGAGACTGCAATGTATGAGGACAGCAGGCGTCAGATCTTTTACAAGTGTTAATGTGTGTGAAAACCTACAGTAGAGGGGAAAATAATGAATACGCGTTTTTAAATGTTTTCTTTTAAATGAACTTGGTCATAAAGTTACAAGTGCTGTTCAAAAATTGTTGTTAGTATACCTCTTTTTAACATGCTTTTGAGCTTTTTTTCCGGATAATTTAAAAACATTTTCTTTTATGATTTTATTTTTTGTGATGGTGCATGTTTGTTAGTTGAGAAAAATGTTCTTGTCATTTTTATGATACTGAGAGAGGCAATTGGTTGTGGTGTTAAGTATTGCATGTCTGGATAATATGAAAGTTACTCAAAATGTAGATGTTCTAGTTAATTAAAGTGTTTTCTGTGATTACTTCATATTATTATTATTATTATTATTATTATTATAGTGTTCTCAATGTTCTGTACAGAGGGTGTGTGGCAGCAAGAATAACTACATTTGGAAAATGTGTTATTGTACATCACACATGGACTGACACATGGCAGTGATTTCAATTCAGTTTATTTCAAAATCATGTTTAAAAAGGAAACAACATAAAGTGAACTTGCCTTTATATACAATTCGAAACCTAACACATTGAAACATTTATACTATTTGTGCAAAATTGAATAGAAAAAAACCAAAATCAGGCACATGAAGCTATACAACTCACAACCAGCATGAAACATAGAACAGTTTAATAAGACAATGAAGCAATTGAATAAATACAGATTGTTTTAGTAAAGCACAATAAATACACATTTCCATATATCATTCATAATAAATATTGAAAAAAAATCAAACACAGGAATTCTTAACTTGATGCAATGTCACTGTATTGTATGTAGCTTTCTCATATGCTTTGGCACACTTATTCTGTTGGCCATGTTACTGGCGCTGATTGCCTGAAATCACTGTACACATTGTCTCGTCACTGAGATCCCAGTACCCAACACTGTGATTATAGTGGACTGGCTAATAGTTATTTTCAAGCTTGGAAATAGGGGCAGATAGTTTTATTCATGCAGGAGCCAAGAGCTCAGCAAGATACAGTACTGAAGAAGTAAACCTGTTTGTTAATTTATTTATTTAAGTATTGCTGTCACTCAATTGCAATTATATTTGAGGCATTATGTATATATCCCAAGCAGTCACTTTGATCATCTATTTATTGTTGTATTAAGTGTTACGTTTTATTATTATATTATAGGTATTAAGTTATTTACAGATTTTTGGTAATTTACCATAACATTCTTATTACCCAGCATATCATATATTCATCACTTGCTGATATGAATTGTGTTGTATATTCAATTTAGATTGTCATTTTACACTGTTTTCTTATACGGTAAATAGAAACTTTAGCAATGGCGAAAGTACAAAACGTTAGTACCCTGACTCTGCAAGAATCCATTTGGGATTAACGCCTCACATATAAGAAAATAACCATTTAATTATTCTCTAAATATTGCACTTAACACTCGATAAACACAGACCATTATATCGTTGCTGTCTAAATAAACATCTCAGTTAAGAGATGAAGCTGTCATTATCATGTGGAATTAATACGTTAATGTTATCTTCATCTATTCAGTATCAGCAGCCAATAACATGTCTGCAGCACCTATTGCTCAAGACATTTGTGGATGCTACTGTCTTGCTCCCGTTTCAGACTGTATAGCTTCACGTGCAAGATAGACGTTTGGAGATATGTCAAAGTGCTACTTTAGTATACAGCTGCATACACATCGGTGAATGCATGACAGAATACAACTTCTATTTGTTGTGACCCCAAAGAAGAGTGAATATAATTGGTAGCATAGCCATGTCGGGGGCCGCATAATGTCATTGACCAATAATGTATCATTTTAGAATAACTGCATGTTACTGGACACCAATACAAAGGCTGTGAATTATTTTGACACGCCTGAAACCTTTTCTGCTACAGAAAGTACAAGCCAGGGAAATTCATTATTTTCAAAATGTGTAAAAAGCATCAACACAAAAAGAAAATATATCTTATGTGTGATATATTGGCCCATGTTTTTTTTTTTAATATAAAATAATGGTATACTTGCATTAAATGCCACTGAGATCAGCAAAAAGCATGCCTATTGTTATCAAAACATTTACAATATAAGTATACAGTTCACATAATTCAGAAACAATAAATAAATTGACAACAAAACTTGTTTGCACACAGAGTAGACATAGAAAAGTTCCTTCTACAGTACAATATCTGCTTAAAACTAGAACTTTACATCTGAAATTACAAGATACATTGCACAGCATAACATTTCATGGTGTGTGGATGTGTTGGATCATTTCCAAAATTCTGTAGTATAGGACCTTCAACAGGGCACAAATCCTCCTTAATCCCCACTACAGTATAAAATGTCACCTTAATATTTATTGAGAAAAATGTTATATGGTTCTGTTACTCACTTTTGAATTTGTAAAATGTGAAAGGCCGGGAATGGTTTCCCCTTAAATACCACTTGGTCAGGCTTGACGTCAAGTAAACACACACAATGAAATAACATTTTCAAACTGTCTAAATGGCTGTGACCTCAGAGCATTGGTCTGCTAAGGGGAGTTTCTTGGTGTCGTCTGCTAATGAGGGTACTTCAGAACTCCTGTTGGGGACCTCTTGCACCTGATCTGCTGCTAAACAAGTGCTCGAACCATGGGCGTTGTTGTTCAGATAGTTCTGCAACTCTACCTGTTTCTGCGTCTGTGTCCCTGGCTGCTCCACAACAGCTGCTTTCTTCTCTTGGGAAGTGTCCAGCGTACCGTTGGTCAGAGAGAAACGGCGACCGAGGTTAGCGTAGTGTCCTGCAGCCTGGCTAGCATAGTCCGTGTAGCGCTCCACCGGCACAGTGAACGGTCCTTGTGGCGGGTTGCCATTGGCAGTGCTGGCTGGGTCCTGGAATGCTAAGGCCTCTCCGTAGGGTTCCCTGGGCTGGCCGGCCGAGCTCCCCGGCTGATAGTACTCAGCTGGAGAAGAGCTGATTAAATAAGCGTTTCCGTTCACGTGGCTGTCGTGCTCCGCAGAGCCGTCTGCGTAGCGCGACATGGAGGACAGTGGCACCGCCACAGCTCCCTCCTCAAAGCCCCGCTTTGACTTCTCCTCGCCATCTTCGTCATCGACGTCGTCGTCGTCATCCTCGTCATCCTCCTCGGAGTCGCTGTTGGCCAGGCTCTGGGTGCTGGAGTCCGACAGTCCGCTACACACGCTGCTGCTGTCCTCCTCCTCGTCCTCGTTTTCCTCCTCTTCGTCGTCGTCCTCATCTTCCTCGTCCTCCTCGTCATCCTCGTCCAGAGGCTCGTCCGTGTCGTCTGAGGCGGGGAGGTGCATGACCGGGCCCTGGGGGATCGTCTCCGACAGGGAGTACTCCAAGCCGTGCTGCGTTTGGACAAGGAGGCTGCCGTTTGCCAGGCCGTTGGCCTCGCCGTGGTAACCGTTGGCAGGCGAGGCCTGTTGCTGCTGTTGCTGTTGTTGTTGTTGTTGTTGTTGTTGTTGTTGCTGCTGCTGTTGCTGCTCGCGGCTCTTCTCCAACTCCAGCTTCATGATGGTGTGGAGGAAATGGGTCCGCACCCGGATGGGGTTGAACTCCACCCGGCCCGCGCCGTTGCTACAGCCTTCTTTGGTGCAGCCGCACGGAAATGCCATGCGATCCACCTGGATGGAAAACAACGCTTTTATTTTGATGTTGCTTTACTGTCATCATCGCCTTGCTTTAGCACTGCACTCTGTGGTTCGACATAGAACAGCGTAAAACGTAAATAAACAGCTGTTAAACGAATAAAAACAACTAAAGAGACAAAAATACAGCTCAAAGTAGAGAAAGTAGTAAACGCTAGCGTTGTGCAATATCCCGAGCACTTCTAGGCCACAAATACTTCTGCCTGTCTGCCTCTGACCTATTGTCAGCATGTGTGACATTATGAGCATGTCTCCTACGAGAGAGGGCAGGTAGGGAATGCACTGCAGGCATGTATCGCTAATGCAATGCGGCTTTACCTGACACTTGATTCCTGCTGCGCTGCAGGCGCATGTCTCGGGGTCGCAGAACACTCGGCAGTCACAGCCACAGTCTTCCCTGGACATGCGGATGGTGCGCAGCTCGTGCTTCTCCTCCACGTCGATCTTCTTCACCCCGGAGGAACGCAGCAAGGCCCGCCTCTTCTTGGTGGTCAGGGGCTGAAGGAAGAAGTACTCGTCTACCTCGGTGTTGTCCAGGTCGATGTCGTCGTCGGAGATGTCCTCGGCCGTGAGCGAGCTGGCCTCCTCTGACTCCACCGTGCCATTCTTGGTCAGCTGAAAACGGAGGGCACATTTGTGTCAGCTTCAAATAGATAACTGGACAGCCAAATGAGAAATATTAATACATATAAATATTTAAAATATTTTATCTAATAAAAAATAGCTTAGAAAATGCTAATATTCATTGCATTTATTTACATGTATTTAATTTTAAAATGTACTGCTTAACGTTATTACATTTATTTTATTTATACTGGCTGTATGTCTTTATTAAAGGGCCACTCAGCGCTTATGTTTCCACCCCAGTTAACCATCCATGTTTGGAAACTCGTCTGCTCAGGGGAGCACTCACATGCTCTCACTGGTTTCAACCAACCAGCGTTACAAAAATGTTGTTTTGGCTTCATACTCCAAGAAGCATCCGGTTCCTTCATTCACTTGCGGTGCTGTGTGTCAAAACAAGACATTTACGGTTCCTGGGGCGGAAAATTGTGGTTGTGGATGCGCCATAATGGTGTCTTTTAAGTGTCTATTTAAAGGTAAGCTAAGTACTAGGTAATATTTGAACATCTTATTGGCTATTGAGAAGAGAGTGGTGAAAACAGTTGGATTTATCAATTGTACATATATAACAATACTGTATTTATGATAGGGCTGTGTAATAATCACGATAACCATAGAGATCAAGTCTGATTTATCATATATGCATATGAATTCAACCCCCCCTTTTGAAGAATCCAAATGGTAAAGACTAAATCTCCCTCTAGCCTTTCAAGTCTCATATCTTGATCACAAACTGTGTTGACATCTTAATGTATCCTGATACAATGCCAATGAAAGGCAATCAAATATAATTATCTGCCTGCTCTAATTAGATAAACTGCACTCCAGCTGTTAAGCCTAACATAAGACAAGATAAGCTGTATGAGATGAACAGCAGCCAGGCAGAAACCTTGAGCTTGATGGAGTTGAGTTTCTCCTCCTTCAGGTGATCTCTGAGCATGTCTCTGTGGAGCCTCTCCTGTTCCAGGGCAAACTCTCCCAGGGAGTACTGCCTGACCCAGCTGTGCCTGTTGGACATGCCCAGCGTGCTGCCACCCTGGCTGGGCACGCTGGTGAAGCCCTGCCGGCGGCTGAAGTAGTACACCGTCACGTTCTCAAAATGCACCCTCCTCGTCCTCAAGCGTTTCTCCCGCTTCAGTATGGAGTTGGCTGCAGAGACAGAGCGGATAAAGAAAAAGAATGGCAGTTTGGAATTGAACATGTACAGTGTGTAACAATGTTATAGCAAATATGCTGACACTAAGAACTATGCACATAATGCCATCAAATGTCTCAAGTCCAATAAGAATATTCTTCCATATTAGTGTAATCCCGTATTTAATATTCATGTCAAACGTATTATATCCTCAAATTGATGTTTAATTTGGCAAATTTGCCATTAGTGTTTCTTAGGAGAATTTCCCTGTAGTGAGTGAAGCGTTGGTTCCTTGCCAGCGTTGCAGTTTGCACATATTGTATCTCTGACTGCACCCAGCTTTGTAGGGAAGGCTCTCATTATGTGCCTGTGCTGTGGCATGCAAGTCCCCGGTGTGTCTTCTTAAAGACAGTCAAACAGGGGTAGAGCGTGAATAATCCCCCCTCTGCCTGATTCACACTCCCAGTGTTTCCAGCGTTTACCCCATTTTAGACAGCCCCTTTGCCCCATATAAAACGTCCCGTTGGCCATATGTTGCATTCATTACAGCCATGGTGCTGTCACACCTGAAGAAAGGCCTATCCACAGCGATAATTCTAGAATACTTATCAGCTAATTTAGTCCAAATAACTACAGTAAAACATCTGGATTTTAAATGTGGTGACTCTACTTATCGTGCCTAATATTAAAACATTTAATATATGTTCCCTATTTTGCCTGCAATGTTTCTTCATAGCTGGAGAAATGCACAGTACTATGTATTGTCAACCTCTTCATACCCAGGCCTGTCTGGTCCTAAGAAACCCACATAAACTACGTCTTTTCCCTGCTGTCTCCAATCTAGATGTACTACAGGGAGTATACAATGTTGTGACACTTGGTGTAGTGCCGTCCGCAGTGTGTGTGTGTGTGTGTGTGTGCATGTGTGCGTGTGTGTGTCTAGTCCCTATGCGCTGACCTTCTCCAGCCTCCAGCCAATACCAGCTGCAGCTGACACAGAGGCCAAGCTGAGCCCTGGGGGATGCAGCAGCACCCCCCTATGCCTCTAAGCCCCACGCCCCAGTGGGGGCCTGTCTGCCCGCATTGTGTCTTCCACACCGGTGTTTGACGACTGACACTGTGGCACACCGCCTTAAAGATCACAGTCACAGTCACATCCTGGTTCATTTCTTTTGACTGCTTTGTCATAAATCTGTACACATGTTTATATTAATATATAAACAAATCAATCAATGAATGAATGAATTAATTACTTAATCAATTAATTAATTCAGTAAATAAATAAATAAATAAATAAATAAATAAATAAATAAATAAATAGGGAAATTGTTATTGTGATTTTAATTGCATATTGAATGCAGCTCAACGTGCGTCACATGCAGTGCCCTACTAGTAGTAGTAAATAAACAGTGGTCCCTGTCTATAAACCCCTGTACAGTGGGCCCACAGCTACACACACTATCTGTCTATAA
>JAOEGT010003064.1:0-10000 GCA_025447795.1 Speoplatyrhinus poulsoni
GGTTGAACAGGAGAATACACACATTCAGCGACACTGACTATAAAAATAATTGGAAATCACTGGAATCATGCAATAATAATAATAATAATAATTTAATTTTGATCACGTATCAGTGGACAAATATTTATGTATTTATTTTTAATCTTTCTTTTTTTTTTTTTACATTTTATGACACGGGAGGCGCTGCCTCCCCTGCCGCCACTGACCGCACGTCACTGCGTAGTAGTGAAACTGTTTCATATGTAGACTATTCACATTGGTTTTGCATAGTCTCCATTTTTATTTATTACGCTGAATTAGTCTCCCAGGCGATGCCAAGAAGCATTGACACTGATTTGGACTACATAGAAAAAAAATTTGTTTTTACTGAGTTTTCTTACTAAGCAAAAGCACATCGTCATTCCGGGCGTTCTCCACATAAAGTTACTTATAGGACATTAAATTTGGATTATTTCAAGAATTGCGTGATTGCAATTTTATGCTCAATAACAATATTATTTTATCTTAGGAGACAGAGGGAGGGGAGGGATGAGGATGGATGGATGAGAGAGGAGTGTTCAGGAGAGGGAGGGGATATGGGAAGAGAAGAGGGGTTGAGGAGGGTGGGAGAGACAAAGGAAAGCGGCAATGTAATTTTCAAGGTTAACTCTTTCACAGCTGGACTGTATTGGGTGGGGGTTATATTAATTACAAATATGAAGTGTATTTATTTATCAAGTTGGTAAGGGGGCCTGGGTTCTGAGTTGAAAACAAAGATAATCTTGTTTAAAAGTACCAGCCTGCCAGGCTCATACTGTCAGCCCTTCCACATAGAATGAAAAGCAAGGCAAAATCCTAATCAGTAATGAATGCCTTTCAAAGCAAGTCCAATCAACTGTGTTAACTGTGATTTTAACATGGGTTTAAAAGGTTTTACCACAAATCAGTTTGAACCCCACAGATATTCTGCAGCCAGTAATTTTAAAAAACTTTGTTAAGTTTGTTCCTTTATAGCTACAAATAGCAAAGCCTCTTTTAAATGAAATGTAAAATAATGCACTGTACCTGAATGTGTGTTTTTTTGAGTATTTGTGATGTGTTATAATACAATTATAGGACTAATAAATATGGTATAAAATGTGGAACACAACCACCCCTTGGTGTCAATCTTCAAACACTGCAACAACCTTGCCTTTCTTTTTGAAAGTTGATACAGATAACAGAATGTAAAGGTGGAGTCAGCTATCATGGTGAACGATTGTTGAACTTGATCAAAACAGAAGCACTTCTTCCTTCAGTGCCATAGGTTGCTTTCTCAGAAGCTCCATCCCTCCATATTCTACATGCATGACAAGACAGGGATAATGTTGTGCACTCTGCACCACTTTGTGTTCCCATTTGCTTTGCCATTACAGTTACATTCATGATATACATGTATATGCTTCCATGCCATACAGTAGGCCTACATGTAATGGGTAAGCAGCCATTTAGTATAAATTAACTACTGTACAATATGTGTACTTGGAATGGAAAATTGTCAAGTTAGTTAGTGTATGATATTACTGTAGGTACTGCACGATTATACTCTATCTACACTTAGCTTTAAGGCTTGCCCTAAACTTCTAGTGACTACAAGCACTGAGTAAACTAGAGGAAAGTCTAACCATTATAGCATGGTTTGTGTTAAATTGTCCAATTAAGTAGAATATGGCCACAGAGTAATGTGATTTATTATAAACACTGAGCTCAAAAGGATATAATATGAGAAATCCTGTCTCGACCAATGCAGAAGTTACATGACATTATTTCTGAAGGGGAACAAACACTTCTTCAAGCACTCCAACTGAATTTTCATGATTACACTACACTCATTGCTTCAAACACACCTTGTTGAGTTAAAAGATGGAAGAGGTGGTCAACTACGCATCAGTTGTATTTAAAACCAAATCAAATCAACAACCTAAATGTAAGTATTAATATCTTTTAAGGGGTCAAATGCACAATATGTATACATGAGATTTTTTGTGCTCAGCCATACATACAGTAAATGATAGGTATATAATTAAAACAATATATTCAAAATAACAAGAAAATGAAATATTTCATTAAGATTAATCTAATTGTCTTCTGCTTTTATCATATTATACATATGATATATGCTATATATTTGCTTATGTCTATTCTTTCAAAATCATTACTTATTCTTATCACATGATTGTATGTCCATGTTTTTCCTGCCATTTCATACACTGGTAATCAAATTCCTCTCTGCCTTCCAGATACAGAGCAGACAGGCACTGTATATGATGAAGTAAAGGTTCGTACTGTTGCAGAGCAGACTGCAGATCAGACTGCTGATAGAAACAGTAAGTTGTAATGTGATGTACATTAATAAGGGACATTTAAATACAAAAAACATTGCATGTGTTTATTGTGTCACAGAGCTACCAGGTTGTAGCTGCTACATGTGTAAATAAGTTTCCTCATAACTTAATATTTTAGCATAAAAAGGATGGGGTATTAGTATATCCCAATGTATTTTTAACCATAAATAATTACAGCAGAACACATTTTATTCATTATTTTTTATCTTTACAGAATATGTTATTGGGAATCTCACTTGTTAATGAGAGACAAGCTTTGTTGATTAATTTTGGTTCTGTTTATTTATAATCTCATAATACAGTATAAAAATACCCAATGGTTCACCATGCTTATGGACCTCTCTTTACAGACTTTAACTATAAAACAATTTTTTCCATTTTGTTTTTCCGTTTTTGTTTTTCCGTTGTTGTTATATATATATATATATATTAAAGCAAAAACAAAGTTATTTTACTGCTACATGAAGGCCTACAGTGATAATAGCTAATAGTTTTGTGCACTGGTGATCACTATGTTAGACTTAAGCAACTATTTAAAATAATTTTTTTATTTCATTTTCTAATGCGGAAGCTTATGTAATGTCACCTGTACAGTATGCTTTACAATAGGAAACTACTTCTATTTAATAACATACTGTAAGTACACCAGTGATGTAAAGAAGAAGTTCTAACATACAGTATAGACTAGAGAAATGTGCCTATCAGTAAATACAATTGGATCTATGTATTAATATAAATGTTAATAATCCAGGTCTGAGCATTAATGTGAAACTATTTACTTACTACCAAATTTTAACTCACTATTTGGCCTAATAGATTCACGGTACAAACATTTTCTACATTTCACTTTTCAGATGAAAAGCCAACCGGCACACCTCAAACTAAGCCAGTATTGTGTTTGGGGATTTTATGTATAGTCTTGGTGTTCACAATCATAGCCCTCTGTGTCTACCGTGAGTATAAATGCATTCACAATAGCATGACCTTCTGTGTTTGCGATGGTTCATTTGAAGGCAGAGCTTTGCTTTCTTTGTAGTTTATATGGCTGGAACCCAGACTAATGCATCTTTGGTAAGTGAAGTACATCAGTTGAAAATGAACCAGACAGCTCAACTGGATGTTAATCTCAACCTGACAAACCTTGTCAGCACCCTCTTTTTAGACAATGTCAACCTGACCAGCCTGCTTAGTAACTCTGACATCTTACAGAGTGACAAACATAACCTGACTTCAAGAATCCAGGAGCTGGAGAAAGAGAAGAGGACCTTAAAGGAACAAATAGTGAACATCACCAGGGATTCAAATGAGCTCAACTTCACACGTGCACAGTGGACTCTAAATGCTTACTGCTACACCACTGGTAAGTGGAAATAAATACAATTAGATCCTAACATCTCAAATATTGTTGTTGATTTGCTTCTCTGTTTCAGACAAGAAGTGTTCCCCTTGTCAAAAGGGCTGGCTAATGTCCCAGAACAGTTGTTATTTGTATATGAATACACCTAATAAAGCTGAATATAAGACCTGGGACAGTGCTAGAGAGACGTGCAGACAAATGAATGCAGACATGGTGGTCATAGAAGGTCAAGAGGAACAGGTAGGACAGATTAACTTTTGAACAACTAAGGGATGTTCAATAAACAGGATAATAAATGTTTTTATTTGGGCTAGTCTTCAGAATATTTTTTAATAAATCATAATTAAAGATGGAAAAATATAGCAGGTGTTTTAGATTTAATATTAAATAAATCTAATAATGTGATATCAGGATTACGTTAAGGGGAAATTAAGTGTTGATGCAACTGCATCAACCAATGCCTACTGGATTGGGTTGACAAATAGAGACACAGGGAGTTGGCACTGGATAAATGGAACTAATCTGACTACAAGGTAAGAATAAACTCTTATAACAACATGAATCATACAGTGTGTTCATTACTATCTAACCATCAAGTTCTTCCCACAGTTACTGGAACACAGGAGAACATTCTGGTAGCAACCAATGTGCTTTATCTTCATGTTATGGATGGTATTCTGCCGACTGTAATGTGAGCAGACGAGTGATGTGTGAAAATAAAGCTTTGTTTTGACATGACCTGTGGGAATGTTTCTGTAAATCATTAAGTTATCATTTACTTAATGTTAAATTGAGTTCGACAATTTTGGGCATTTGAAGGATATTTTGTCAATGTGTTGTTAATTATATTGCCTTTACTAATTATTAACATTCTTGGCAAAAATATGGACCATACCTTAGCATCTGTGAATGCCGTTACATATTTGGTAATTTAGCTAATTCAGCCAGCACATTTTACAGTGAGTACAGATTTTTTAGGAGCAGGTATGTTGGGGTTAAACATGTTTATCTGAGTTATGCTGGTGTGGTGCACAGTATGGCAGGCATCAAAGCCAGTGCTAAACGGTAAATGGACTGCATTGCTTCACATTCAGCCTGATACAGATAGAGCTTCATGTGTCTCTCCCGATTATGACTTTTTTTCTCCCTTCCTCTCTACACGTGTCTAAAAAAAATCTCTCCCCCTCTCGAGTCCCGCCCCTTCACCAATCATCACAGGTAAACCCTGATTGACAACTAGGGTGACGAGATAACCTCTCCAAATAAAAATACATTTTAGAACTATATCTTATTTATTAACAGTCATTTATATATATATATATTTTTTTTTTATTCTATGAAGTACAAGTTTTAAAGTTTTCAAAGATATCTTAATTATTAACCATGACATACTTATATTTATGTAATATAATACTTTAAGATTTGACTGCTTACTTTTTAGTAAATAAACACAACATTTAAAATCATCCGGACTACACATATCATATTACGTATGGTACAAATGATTATCCATGAACTGCACATATACTTTAAGTGCTATATGCCTTCCATGTGGTGACTTAACATTTTTGGCAAGGAAATAATGCATTGGTCAATGTTCCCAATAGTGCCTAATAGTAGAAAATCTAAATATTGAGAAGGGCTTTCATATTTTATTTGATACTTTCATAAGGTTACATATTATTTTGAGACACAAACAAATGATTTTCAGAATTTCCTATATATTGAGTTAATGTGTATTCATATAAAAATATAGGTCATTATGTTGAGAAAGTTTGAATTGTCGTAAAATCGTAGGGCTTTCAATTCAAATGAATGTATTTTTGTTTCCTAAATAAAATCTTTGTGATCAAGAAGTTACCATAAATGCCTGCTGTATCAAATATGATACAAAAATATCAAATGTGTAAAATATTATGAAAAATAAATGTTTAATATATTTTATAAGGTCCATAAAAAGAGTATTTCTTCGTAGATCGTATATTGTGCAATACTAATTATACTAATAATACTAGTAAAAATTGTGCAATAGGTCATTTTTGAAAACTTGCCTTGGATGAATACCACCATACATACAGTATGTACCACAGCATTCTGGATGTGTAGAGGCTAAACATGCCATAGTATGGAGGGAGATAACCAGGGCCTGAAGCAGGAGCTGGGTTGCTTCTCTTGTGAGAAATGGTTAAGTCCTTCAGATATTTAATGAAAACAGACCTGTTTCTCAACACTTCTCATTTTGGCCCATTTGGTTGATAGACAGCATTGTGCAACTTTGTTCAAAATGTGTTAAAACAGAATTTGGCATATTCTATGGATGATGATTATAGAAACTGGGCCGAAATAAAAATAATGGGCTTTCTTTCATATGACCTGAGAGCTAGAGCATATTCTGTTTTTACAAGGGAAGTTTAAAAGCAGAACAACCTCTTCTCATCATTAAACACAGAAATGCCTTTAAGACAGAACAATGGAACAGAAGGTCTGCAGCATTTCAAAGGATTCACACAATACTTTACCCAAAGGTATTTGTAATTTTATTGAGGTTAAATGCCATTATACAAGTTAATTGGTTACCAAACCGGAATTCTCGCTATAACCAATATGGAAAATAAACAATGATTTAATATTACTAAACATGATTCTCTATTCTAGATATAATAATACTGTAATGTGTTTATTTGTGTTGTATTTTTACAATATTGGACAATCCATATACTTTCAATTTCTCAGCTTTATAATATGATGTAAAATATACACAAGACTATGCTGTATAATTATACAGTAACACAAAATAAAACCAAGAATCAATACTTTTCAATATGCTTAACATAGCTCTATGAACAGTTATATTTTTTAATTAACACCAAAATATTGACAATATTATAAGTGTGTGTATTGTAGCTGTACCTGTTTTATCAATAACATTTTTTAAATTATTGCATTACAGTAAACTATATGTATTGCTATTACATAATCCTAATAATATAATATACTTGCAAATATATTTTTTTGTACATGTGTAAACTATGAGCTCCCTTCCAGATATTCAGCAGGATGACATTAAATATAATGACATAGATAACCATGTAAGAACTGGTCACACTGCTGATACAAAAGTTGAGTTGTAATGTAAAGTAGAAATGCTGTTTCTATAATTGTAAATATATTACACCTATTGTAATTAATAATATGCCATCATTCAAAATAGTGTAAACGTAAAAGAGAAGGTGAGACACCAAACCTGATGTGTTTTGAGCACTTCATTTGTAAAAGACTAGATCCCAGAACTGAGCTGTGAAAAATCCGTCTTGTAATATTGGTAATGGAGGTCACGGTACAGGCATTTGTTTTAACTGTTTTACATCACTGTAAACTGACCTTTGAAAAACTCCTTACATGGCGAATACATTCAGTATCTCCATTTAGTGTAGACAGGGAAAGGTTTTTGGCTTGAACTACAGCCAGTTTTACTGTATATGTGGTTAACTAACTGATTGGAAACCAGTTTGGTAACCATGTAGATGTGAGAGGCATAAAGGTACAATAACAGCGATGTGACTCTCACTAGCTGACTGAACAACACTGCCATCTACTGGATAGCAATGTCAAAAGAAGGAGAGGCACAGATATTTGTCTAGATAGCAAAACAGCAACCTGACAAAACAGATGGATTGTTAATCACAAGTCAATATGGGGTTAACATCACATGCCAGATATCTGTGTCTGAAAGACACAGATATCCATCTGAGCAGCCGTCCATTGAAACTTTCAAAATGGCAGGCACATTCAAAAATTACTTATCAGGTGATTGGATGAACCTGTGAACCAGTAGAACATGTTGTTATCCACACTTGCATTAATAAAGTCAGGAGAAGAGTGAAAACGTATTTTCCATTGAGAAAAGCCTTTGCTCTTCTAATGAATTATAATAAAATGTATGCTAAATTGCATCATGTACTAAGTAACCTCTTTTTTAGTTATTTTCAAGTCGCCTTCGTCATATCACGCCTAAACCACGCCTGTAGCTACCTATGACACTGATTAGCCTGAAACACAATGATTTTCAAGCTCTCTAGACTGATTCTAAAGGCAAAGTCAAACTAAAAACATTTGGTAGTATAATTTGTGGTATTATGAATATAATTGATATGTTGGCATCACTGAATAGGAACGGGGTGCAATGAACAAAACTGAATAGAGATCTCTGCATTGTATCATTAAAAAGTTTGATACTGTATTGTACATGGCTAGCACAGGCACGATACCGTGTTTCATCAGAAACAGTAGATGTGCTACAAGCTGCAGCATATTCAGCCCCTCTTTAGCCTGTTTAGGGGATAACTTTGACTGTCTTGTCCATTAAACTGTTTTATTCAGTACACTGACTATGAATTAACTATGAAATTAGACCAAAATGCAGATAATCATTGAATATTTGTTATCACATGACTATGACCATAATGTAGCCAGTTAGGGATTGGAAGTGGATCTAGTAAAATACCACCTGGATATGATCATGAGTCCCTGGATCCAGATTGTTCCAGAACAAATTAAGCCAGGTCTGAAGACAATGAATGTGCTGTACTCAGGCCTACTGTATATTCTGCCTTTAGACCCGGGCTTAATGTGTACTCAGGCATACTGTATATTCTGTCTTTAGACCCGGGCTTAATGTGTACTCAGGTTTACTGTATATTCTGTCTTTAGACCCGGGCTTAATGTGTACTCAGGTTTACTGTATATTATGTCTTCTGACCCGGGCTTAATGTGTACTCAGGCCTACTATATATTCTGTCTTCTGACCCAGGCTTAATGTGTACTCAGGCCTACTGTCTATGTCTTCAGACCAGGGTTTGTTTGTGCTGGATAGGCAACCAATACATTATGTGACTTACTAGCACAAAATGCATTTTGTAAGTCACAAAATATATTATGTAAGGGACAAAATGCATTTCGTCCACAAAATGCATTTTGTCCAGCCTTTCATCCACATAATGTTAAGAGCATTCACCCTTTCATCCAAAAAATACAAACCACAACTGCCAATTCCATGCACGAAAGTATACCCTCTCTAATTATTTTGTGAACATAAAGTGTTTCTGTTTTTCATGGACAAAAGGTGTTACAGTGACATGATTTCATAATTAATGTATGCATTTTGTGCCAAAAAATGTATTCTGTCTACGAAAAAGGGTTAGACTTAGCGCCCCGTACTTCCACAGCTGCTCACATGGCCCCCTCACCAGCATCCTGGACAAGAAGTGAAGACAGCCTGGCAAATAGTTTAATGTCAAGTATACAGATTACATTGTACATCATTTGAAATAATAACTGAGTAGTAGTTACTGAAATAATTATGTTTTCACAGACGTGCATCTCAAACACTAATAGGAAAACCCAGTGTTACAGTTTCATATAGTCAGCAATGTCAAAACAACCTTTTACACTACATTGAAGAATAAATAAATGTGATGTTTGAAAGGGCAATTGTAAGAGAGTGCATCGATCGGAATCATCTCATAATGGCTTGTTAGCTTAGCTTACATGTAACCCAAATATTAATTTCTCATATTGGTTATTGTTTTAAAAACTCAAAACTGTGGGGCACCACCGAGCTCATATATTCAGTATCTAGATTAAACACTAACCCGTGGCTTGGAACGGCGTAAAATTAAAGTATTAATATTATTTTATTAATGTATTGAATTTATTAATTTCATTCATTTCTAGGGTTAATTCTACACTGGCTAGGGACGTGTACAGTATACTGTGTACAATTACACTGACACAAAGGTTTACAATAAAACCATAATTAATTTATTTTAAAATAGCATAAGAACATTTTATTATAGACATTACACACAATAGCAATGATATTAACAGCATATCAACCACGGCCACTACATCACCACAAACACTACGAGCTATTGAAATAACTCACAGCATCTTATAAATCACCGCTAAAGGAATACAAGTAGTTGAACACTGCAGCTAACGGCTAAGGCTAACTGGGTTTAGGAAGGTAATATTAAGAAAGTTAATTAATTAAAGGCCAATAAAAAGGGATAGGCTATCTACAAAATGAAATAAACTACTGCATAATAGTTTATTATAGTGGATGGTGTGTAGGCTATTTGTATTTTCCAACAAGGTCTACTCTAGCTGGTTCTCGGTCCGGTCGGCTTCAAATTCCCGGGACGTTTTTCAGTCCCATTCCCAGTACCACTCACCGACCTAAATTAGGTCATGTCTGTGTTGTAGGCTATAGGCCTACTTT
>JAOEGT010003075.1:0-11367 GCA_025447795.1 Speoplatyrhinus poulsoni
GGGAGGTTTGGGGTCCCCTGCTGGAGCTGCTGCCCCCGCGACCCGACTCTGGATAAGCGGATGAAGATGGATGAATGGATGGATAACCAGTTAACCTATTTATTATATATACTGTAAATAGTTTTTATCTTAACTCTTTTAACATTAATGTTTAACTATTAACCTAAATACCAAAAACATGAACTTCTCTATCTCTTTGTGAAATGTTTTGCTTTTGGTGACTGCTTTAAATTGCTTTCAATTTCAATTGTTTTACATCAGTTTGTGAAAGGAGGAATTTAGGGTTAAGTGTGATGTGCTAAATCAAAGGCTAATTATGAGAATCGAGAGTGGTCTTTTGACTTTGGTATTGAAACTTGGTTTATGTTGGAATCAACACTGTCTTTTATAAATGGTATTCAAAGCTATGATATGATAGCCGCTATATAGGCTAATACACAAAGTTCCTTTCAAGATTGGAGTCTATAGTCTTTGTTTATACTAAACTATTGAGTTTATATAATGATCAAACACATTTTTTTTCTAAAACAACAAATTATAAAAAAAAATACCATAACTAATTATATGTAGAACGTCCTACTCATGTAACATCACAATGCTCAGACTGATATGTCCTAGAGCGAAACCTACCACTGGAACTCATGTTGCGAAAGGAATGCTCTTTTATCCACCATTTCTAAATGAATACAAGCCCTGGGTTTAAGAGGTCCTATACTCACATGAGTGTGTGAATTTGTTGAGTTAAAGAAAATTACTTTTATTTATATATTTATAAATTTCTTTATATTATTATGTGATGAATTGCATATTTTATGGTATATATATATATTTTTTATATTAATTGTGAATTCCTTTTCATTAAAGATAAATTATTACTGCAGTACTATTCTAGCCTATGTGGGTCAAAAACAAAACCCACCAGCTGTGCTATAGTATGTGAAAGGGAGAGAGAGAGAGTGCGAGAGAGTGCGAAAGAGAGATGAAAAGAGGATGAGAGAACGCTGGGGCAAACAAACAAAAAAGCTTTAGAAAACATGAACTTTCCCCACTTGAATCAATATTCTAGCCCTGATCTCCATGTTGAGCAATGAGGCCAACTCCACAAACACGAGCTGAACAACTGAGGACTGATCAGGCAGTTTGGGGAGCTTCCAAACAGAGGGAGGATCTGTGTGTGTTTATAGCTAAAAGTAATATTGGTCTGGCTAGCACAATCTGGACAGCAAAATCACATTACAAAGGTAAGCAGAATACAAATGTCAGATTTAATTATTATTATTTCTCATACAAAAATTAAAGCATTATTTGGCAGATTCTTGTAAACTTTACAGATACAAAAAATTGGTGTAGGTCAATTATCTTAAGGTTAGAATTTTTTTAATCAGTGTTCAGTCACACTTCTGTGTTCCCATGTATGCTGTAAACACACATTGCTCATTTGATATAGTTTTTCTATAACAGCTGTATATTGTAAAACATGAAAACGTGAAATAAATTGGAAAATATTTGTATATTATTTATTATATATATGCAAAGAAAGTCCAGTAAACCTGTAGTCAAATAAAACACATAATTGGAGATTATATATAACAATCTATCTCTATTTGCTTTTGTTATGAATCCTGATTTATGGTATGGTGTGAATCGGCAACTGCAGCCGAAATGATACACTCCATGGTGAAGTGGCTCATTCTGTTCCAGCTATTTCTGAATGAACAGGCTCTGTGCAAAGGACTTCCTCATTTGGCACTGAAGCATGATGCCCCAATACCCAGAACCATCCTGATCCGGGAGAACATGGGGTCAACTCCGCAGGAACAACAACAGCCTCTCCTCAGGTCTCAACTCCAGTTTGACGCCCTGTCTGTAGAGACGTCCGTCCCAATAGCAACATCTATTGAGAAAGAGGACAGGGTCAAATATGCCAAGCGTATGATCTCCATACTCAGAGCAAGGCTCATGGACCAGGTGGGAGATGACATCCGCATCCGTGGCAACGTCAGCTGCGTGGAGCTGCTGTCCGCCACCACAATGGATGACAAGTTGTCCACCCTGCTTCCCCAGGAGCTCCTGGGTCTCTCTCTGGTGCCTGTGTTGGTGGTAGCCCACTGCCAGGAAGAGGCACAGACCCTAGTGCTCAAGTTGTACCATCTGCTGGGAGTGGGGGATGCCGAGGAGCTCCTGATGGAGGTGGAGGACCTGATCCAGAGAAGGATGAGTCACTTTAAAAAGCCACATAGTGGTGCCTCCATGGCGCCACCTGCAGGTAGTGCGCGGACAGACGGCCACTTGGCTGCGGTGATGTTTAACATCCAGCAGCTGGCTGGAGCCAAACTGGGAAAACAGGCGGTGCGGTGTAAAGGCTGGACAAGGGTGAATGGAACCACGCTGATCGGAAGGACTGTAGAGGGCGCCACAGGAGGTCTGGGGGAGGCTGTGAGGGCCTGTGAGAGTCTGCGATCCCACTGCGCAGGTGTGACCCCGGGTGGGCTGCTCAAGCCGGGTAAGTACGTGGCGGTGCTGAGGAAAGGAAGCCGCGTCGTGCCGTCGGAATCCCCCGCGTCTGAATCGTGGATCCGGTGGTGCGATGCGGACAAGAACTCCTCGCCTGCCGCCGCGGGCGGCGGAAGACGGCAGAGGCGAAGCGCGAAGAGGAACTGCATCAACAAGAGAGAGGAGCGCATCTATAACGTGGTGGAGTGGATCCCCGCGGTCAGCACCCTGTACAACCTGGGCACAGCCATGTACTACGCTTCGCTCAACTGCACGGAGACCGCCAAGGAGAGAGCCATCCTGAGCGCCGTTGACCTGGGCACGGATGCCCTCATGGCCGCCACTGGGGGCGCCGCTGGGGTGGCTGGCTACGCTCTAGGAGCAGGGATGAAGACCGGCGTGAAAGCTGGCGTCAAGTACCTCCTCAGCTCCATCAAGCAGGAAGATGATCTGCTGGTGAACCAGCACAGTTGGGAGCAGGGCCCAGTACATTAGATTGAATGATAAACTCCTTATTTGACCCCCACCCCCCACATCCTCCGTCTCCATTGTTGATGCATTATGGAGGACTGCTATAGTAATCTCAGAATTGGGGATTACCCAATTATGTCATTAGAGTAGCCCAACTGATTTTATATCTATATAGAAAGTGTCGATGACAGCAGCTACAGTGTGATTAAAGGTGGTGTCAGTGATGGTAAGATAGCCTAACACTCAAAGTCACTCCTGGTCCTCCATCTACCGTTCTGTGTGCACAATGAAAGCATTACCTGCTTTTTCTACACAGCCCTGGCTCTGTAAAAGGGAACACTAACAAAGTGGTGCAGACCGCACCACACAACCCAGCCTGAGCAATGAAGGGTTCAGTATTTCTCCAGCATTGCTGAATTCACCTTTAAGAACAAATCTTTATTTCACCATTTGGTTATTTGTGGATGTAGATAATTATACTATATTATGCAATAAGAATATGACTTTAAAATTATATGATTTTTAATGACAAGCTAATAGAAAAGAAAAAATGACTAAATTAAGTTATATTTTATGACTGTATAATCAGTAGCTCCTACCTTATTTTAGCAGGTGTTGGCATAGCCTAAAGTTACGTGGCTAATGGTAAAACACTGCAGCCAGCAACATTAGAGAATAACTGGATTCAGGGAATCAAGACTTCAAGACCTACATTTCAGCCACATTTTTTCATGATGCATGACAATTATCAGATTGGACTTCAATTTAGGAACAGTACAGGGATAAATGATGAATTCATAGTTAGGCCAATGCACTGTACTAAAGTATCATAAATTCCGTAGTTTGTGTATGCTTCCATAAAATGTTAAATGTAAAAATGTTAAAACGTTTTACATGTTCACTTCATGTAACCTTTTCTATGGACAACTGACTATGGACGAAACAATATTGTTTAGTTTGTTTGTTTCTGTGTAGTACAAATATTAAAACATTAACCAAGCCACTAAGCAACATGCCATGTCTCTTAGTGATCTTTCAGACTTTCATTTGACACCTCTGTGCATATTAGGCATACTGTACACACTAAATTAGCCTTAGGATATGTGTTTAATTAATTAATGTAATAAAAAATGAAGTAGCCTATTAAAATAGCAGAATGTGTCTTTATATGTCTACAATATTTACAACCATCTGTAGGCAAATCTTTCATTCTAAAAACTGTATTTTGATAACTCGCAGCAAAAATAGAAATACTGTATTTATTTATTTATTTATTTTTTTGCTTTCACAACGTCATTTCTTGGAAATTTTCTGAAACGGCTTTAAGTTTCTGTTCTGTTTAAAGCGACGTTTAGTCAAGATTGTCAGACAAATCAACCAATTGGAGTTGAGGTACTGCGTGGTAAAACACCAATGAGCAGTTTATACTGTGTTGCGTAAGAAACTGTGTGCCCGTCAAAACCATTTCGGTTCTCCTTGTGCCATACTACTAATGTTGAAAGATCCAAAATGGAGTGTGGATATTGACACGAAAGCAGAGGTCGGATTTGATAACCATTCAACCAATCGGTTGAGGACAGTACGAAAACAAGGAAATGCATATGTTCGATGGAAAACCACAGAATACTGTGGTTTAAGCGTCCAACATTTCAGGCTAGAGTAAGAAATATTTGCTGTGATTGCCACACGGGGTTTGAGTAGACTGCAGTATTTCCCAAAAATATTTGAATTGGATCGAATTATCGGCGTAAGGTGAGTGACAATGTTTTGTATATGGTAATACAACAAGTTGCAGTAAATATGTTTTCATATTGTTGTCAATAAATAGATTAGTTCTGATGCTATGTGTGATGCACAGTAAATGGCCCTATTTTGTATTTATGGTGATAGCACACTCCAAAATTCCTTTGTATTTGACTTCTAATTAATGTATGTGGGACTGGCCTACTGCATAGACAACCTGACAAGTGAGGATTTATTGACAGAAATATGACAGCGTTGGGGAGTGCACATGACTCATTTGTCCCATGGTCTGGGTTGAGCACGCAGAAACACGTTTGAATTATATAGCACACACACAAACAAATCTAATCTGTTTTGTGTGTGTGTGTGTGTGTGTGTGTGTGTGCGTGTGTGTGTGCGCGCGTGTGCGTGTGTGTGTGTGTGTGCGTGTGTGTGTGCATGCAATTTCCTCAGGATGGCTCAGTGGGAGAGATTGAATCAGCTGCCCTCTGTCTACCAACAGCAGTTACATGAGCTTTATGACAGGGACTCCCTTCCTATCGAAGTCCGGCACTACCTTGCCCCTTGGATAGAAAAACAGGAGTGGTGCGATAATGTTCAAATAACAGTCAGCCTCTTGTTTATCACGAAACAGCTGGCAGAAGTGTATCTTTAAGTGCCTCTGTGTGTGTTATTCTCCAGGATCCGTGCAGCGCGGAACCATGATCTGGCCATGGTACTGTTCCAGGTGCTGTTGGAGAACCTGGATACCCAGCACAGTCGCTTTGTACAAGAGAAAAGCTTTCTGATGCAGCACAACATCAGACGCTACAAGCAGAACTTTCAGGTATGAATTTTATAAGAGGTCCTATTCTTCTCCCCCAGAGCCTTTAAAACATACTATATTGTCTACATCCTGGCAGGGTTGTCAAAGTTAGGGTAGCAAGACACTGAATAGAATTATTGTATGTTGTTGTTGTTATTATTATTCACCTGTTGTTTCATGGTACATGTGGGTTTTAAAGCAGTGTATGTGTATGAGAAAGTCATTCCACCTCTATTTTCACCTGACCCTCCTCTACCAGTACCAGTATCAGGATGAGCCTTGCATCTTCGCTAGTGAGATCCAGTGGTTCCTTAATAAAGAGAATGAGATCCTGCAAAAGGCTGATCTGACTGAGAAGGTTGGCGAGAATCATAAACATTTTTTTTAATTACTGATTGTATTTTGCATGGACAGTTTTTTAGGCGGACATACACCTGTGTACATTTGCACACACTGTTTTTAATAGGCTGCTAACCTTAACTGCAGTAACTTTCTTCAGTTAGCTCATTAAAAACCAAACAACTCCTGTCAGATGAACACACCAGTAGGCATATGTCTCCTTTGCTGTATGTGACTGCAGGTCCAGACGATGCATGTGCAACAAAGCTCCATGGAGACAGACAGCCAGCAGGACCTTGAGCGTAAACTAGCCGGACTCAAGAATGACGTGCAGGTATGCTTGTCTTTGAAAGCTGATTTGGACGTCTCTTGGGATATTCTGTTGTGTTCCAGAATGTACTACACACGTTGCGCTCATCTTTTCACTTGTGAACAGTGCATGGAACACACTTTGATATGCCTAGAAGAACAGCAGGACGAGTTTGATTTTAAATTCAAAGTACACAAGGCGGAAGGTAGGTCGATATTTAAGGGTTTTCTGGCATGCTTTGAATTTGTACATGTGAAGATTAGAAATGAGTTGATGAATGGGCCACCACTGTAGTGTGAATGGCTATCCCTTGTTAAATATTCCCACAGTGATGGAAGAGGTTGTGAGGAAAGAACAACAGAAAATTCTGCAGAATCTAATTAACAGGCTGAACATCTGTAGAAAGGTCAGCCTTGCCAAGATTACATGTACATATATAATTTATTATTTAGAAATATATCAGTATTGTTATTGTCATATTTATTCTAATAAATGTCTCTCCACGGTTAATGCTGGCCTGCTGCATCTGTGCCACTAGATGGCAGTATAAACTCTTATGAAACTTTTTTTAACGGGATAACTCCTGCGTTTCTCTCCGACCATAGAAGATGATGTCAGACCTTATTAAGCTGGTGATCAAGGCTGAGGAGCTGCAGGATGTGTTGGTGAATAAGGAACTGGCAGAGTGGCAGAGAAGGCAGCAGAGAGCTTGTATTGGTGCTCCAGAAAATACCTGCCTCAATCAGCTTGAGAACTGGTATATTCTAGTCTCTTCTCCCAACACACTCGGGTGTTTCACTTTAAAGATCTTAATCCCTTGATCTTAATTTGTCATTTCGCTAGGTTCACCTCTTTAGCCGTGTGTCTGTTCCAAGTGATAAAATTTCTGAGCAAATTGGAGGAGCTGGTGGGAAAGGTGACCTACGACAATGACCCCGTAAAGGCCCAGAAACCACTTCTACAAAAGAAAGTGGACACCCTTCTCAAAGCCTTGCTAAAAAGGTCTTTCTCACAAGATATACTTGATTCAATCAGCTTGCTGTTCCTTGGCTCTCTTTTGAAAGGTGTATAATAAATACATCCTATAATTTATTTTTTATATATTTATTGAAGTTCCTTTGTGGTTGAGACTCAGCCATCCATGCCTCAAGGGAAAGGGACATTAGTTCTACGCACCAACGTACAATTCTGTGTCAAGACCAGGTCAGTGTTAAACACAGCAATATGTATACTGTACACTTACCTACTGTATGGTTCAGTATATTGCATACTTTCTCTGATAATCTCTTTCTAGACTGCTTGTGAAGTTTCCTGAGCTAAACCATTCCATGAAGGTGAATGTGTCCATGAGCAGGTATTACAACTTACTACTTTTACCATATACTTACTTTCTTGATGTGATCTTAATAGGATGTTGCTTTGCTGCCCCCGTGTGGTTATTTATTGCAATTGTCTCTTTGTAACCTTCCTTCCTTTGTTTTAGGGATGTCCCTCTGGTGAAAGGGTGAGTATTCTTTTTAAGTTGCTGCTGAAGTCACACAATCAATCACTCACAATGTTGCAGGAAAACTAAACTTAGAGAGGGTTTTTTTGCAGATATCGGCGCTTTAATGTTCTAGGCACCAACAGCAAAGCCCTGAACATGGCAGAGAGCCAAAGTGGAGGCATGGTGGCTGACTTTAGACATCTTGTGAGTTCTACCACACTGGATGAATGGATGACAAGACGGGCTTTATGGCCAGAAAGGGACACTCCTTGATTTGTGACTTTCCCTAGTGGTTTATATCCAGAGTTACAAAAGTAGTGTTTTGGTGTGAAACCTAGAGTGCATACATTATGAATGCTGAATGGCTTCCACCTTTCTCCACCCCTTCTCCACATCACACAAGGCATGCAACACACTCTTCCCCCTTCCCGTATGTCCATACACATTTGTGCACAGCTGTGTTTGAAACACAGTCGGGGGGTGGGGGTTCTGGGGTCGCTATAATAACCCAATCAAGGAGTGCCTTTTTAATGCAAATGACCTGATGATAAATGCCCAGCTGAAAGAGCACTCACTGTTTTGGATAGATATATTTATGGATGTATTTATATGGAATGTTTTCTCTATAGACTCTGAAGGAGCAGAAGTGTGGAGGGGGAGGCAAGGCAGTCCATGATGTGAGTCCAGTGGTCAGTCTAAGGTCCCCTTTACATTGAGTAATACTGCCAAAGTCTGTGTTGCTTATTTTCCTGGCCTGATTGGTGCATATTCTTGTCTTTGTTCTTGAAAGATGTCAACAAGTTGCAATACTTGAAACCTTTTTTGACACATTAAGTAATATTCTTCTAAAGCTTATTTATGCGTTTTTACACTGGGATTCTAGTCCAGTTTGTTCAGCGCACAGCAGGACGAGCATTCGGAGACAGAAAATGTCTCTAGAAGCAATCTGTTATGGCTGTTAGCATATGGCTGCGCTCTGGCAACACTTTGACCATTTCCAGCAGTTTTTCCGGATAATAATTTTCACAGTGTGGTGGCACTGGTACGTACATTCTCATTGTAGTTGTTGATGTTTGTTCTGTTTGCCACATAAACAAGTGCTTGCATATGTGAAGGGGGTCTCAGGGAACCCATCTTTTGAAAAATGCAAAGTAAGCACATTTTTGAACAAGTTAGTGTACCCATTGAGCTTCTGTTAATGTGTGTGTCAATGTTGACAGGTCTCTCTCAGTGTTACAGAGGAGCTACATATCATCACCTTTCACACTGTCTTCAACCTGCATGGACTGTCAGTTGAATTGCAGGTAGAGTGTTTCTCGTCTTGCGTTAGGATTCTGAGATACGTCTGTCTAGGTCGATGGTTACCTCTGCAGAACTTTGTATTATTGAAATCTATGCCGTTAATTGTCTCTTAACCCAGACGTCCTCGCTCCCAGTGGTTATCATCTCCAACTCCAGCCAGCAGCAAAGTGCATGGGCCTCTATACTGTGGTTCAACATGCTGTGCCAAGACACAAAGGTGAAAACCATTTGCATGCCAGTTTGGTCCTCAACAGGATATAAAGGAAATGAGTTTGCAGTGTGATATTTGACTAACAAATGTTTGTGTGTTTGTGTGTGTGCGCCTGTAGGACGTATTGTTCTTTGCCAGCTGTCCTGTGGCAACTTGGTCGCAGCTTAAGGAGATGCTGAGCTGGCAGTTCCTGTCTTCAACCAAACTAGGGCTGAATGAGAATCAGCTGGATATGATAGCGCATAAACTGTTTGGTAAAGTCAACATGCTTTGTATTTAACTCAAGTTCAACAGTCTCATATAAATGAAGTGACACATTTTGTAATGAGGTACAACATCGGTTACAGGGTAAAACGGCTGTATAACAAATCCCTGTGGCATCTACAGTACATCCTGTTCTCCTTTCACTGTTCTCCGCTAAATAAAAGCTGCTTATATATTTAGTTGGGTTTCTAGTTTTGGCTTCCATATAAACACAGAGGGCTTAGTGACATAAATGTATTTTTGTCCTATCAGGGAAGCAGCAAGACTATGAAACATGTAACATCACTTGGTCAAAATTTTGCAAGGTAAGACTGTCGGGCATACATTTAAGTTTGAAACCAAAACAATGTTTTTGTGATGCTGTTTTTATCCACAAGGGTTAGAACACTATGCTCTGCTTGGCTGATTATGAGGATTACACATGTATGTACCGTATGTGTATTGTTGACCATTACGTCCATGTGGTATAGGAGAACACTCCTAGCTTTACATTTTGGATGTGGTTTGATGGCATCTTAACGCTGGTGAAAACCTACCTTGAAAACCTTTGGCAAGACGGGTATGTCCTGATCACATTGACAAGCATGTCTGCTCGACACATCATGCAAAATACCAACAGGCAGCTGTGTTGTGCTCCACCCCTGCAGCTCCATCATGGGGTTTGTCAGCAAAGCCAAGGAAAAGACACTGTTGAAGAAGAAACAGCAAGGGACATTCTTGTTGCGCTTTAGCGAGAGCGAGAAAGATGGAGGAATTACCTTCTCTTGGGTGGACTACTCTCCAACAGGTCAGATGCTGCCAATGAATGTAATATTGGTGCTACGTTAGCGAAACCACCTAACTTTGAGTTATAAATATATTTTTCATAGAAATGTAGATCAAACTGAGAAATTACACAATTACCATGTGTAATAATGTGTAAGCACATTACATTGGCTGTTTAACAAATCAAAATAAATTAAATGTTACACACTGACGTAAGATGGAGTTTAAAATAGTTTCAGAGGTATAGAATGAGTTATGGAGGTCACCATGGTTACCAATAAGGCTAGGCTCAGCTGCAGCTACACCAGTAGAGGTCTGTATATAATGCTTTCCATAAGTATTCCTCTGCCATACAGGTGTAGTTTTTCCAGTAGGTTTCAACAAAATATTCACCACGTCTACCAGGGACACTGACCATCTTCTATCGTGACCCCTCTGTGTTCTAGGCGAGCCTGATATAAGGTCAGTTCAGCCATTCACCAAGTTAGACCTGGCCCAGATCCCCTTCCATGAGATCATCAGAAACTTCCAGATCTTGGAGGGAGACAATGTTCCAGAGAACCCTCTACGGTATCTTTACCCCAACACTCCCAAAGATCAGGCTTTTGGAAAATATTACACAGAAAAGAGTGGAGGTGAGGTGACACCACTGGCATGACCGTTATAAATATGCGTGCTTCAAACGGCCACCTATTAAATATTATTATTATTTTATCTTTCAGATGACAGCCCGTACATAAAATACATCAAAACCAAGCTGGTGTTTGTTTCAAATGAGTGAGTATATTTTTCACTGTTAATTCAGTTCTTAATAACCTGTATTTCAAAACGGTGTTAATAAAATAAACAAAAATAATAAATTAGTAAATGCTCTAGCAATCGTCTAATAAATACGGTAGTCCTCGCTTTTTGCAATGGTGCATGAACAACTATAGTAGCTGTAATGACTGTTTGTCATTGGTCACCGTAGGAACAAACTGGAGGCTAAGTCGCCAATGTATTCTGACATGGCAGAGGGCGAATGCCTGGAGTCAATGAATGGTCTAACTGGTGAGTGGCTCTCTTTGCGGTCACACCCAGTCTAAAAGACAATCATTTTATTTTTAACACTTTCCTGCCCTGCCTTGATATATATATATATATATATATATATATATATATATATATATATATATATA
>JAOEGT010003086.1:0-11365 GCA_025447795.1 Speoplatyrhinus poulsoni
AGTTTGGGGTCCCTTGCTGAAGCTGCTGCCCCCGCGACCCGACTCCGGATAAGCGGGAGAGGATGGATGGATGGTCCGTTCTATGCTGAAAAAATAAACTTATACTTATAATATACACAGCACTGGCTCCGTAAATAGTAACGTAAACAAAGTGGCGAACACCGCTCATATCAAGAGCTACGCTTTCCATCACAATGCATTTCTATGAGTGAGGTGGAGCTGCGGAGTACCATGGAGCAATACTGTTTTGATTTGAGCTCGAAGTTAGCAAGAATGACTAACCCTGCCTTTAATATCTATAAGGGTAATTTTGAGTTAACAAATGTAAATTAATCTATTTAAACAGTGTCCGCTTCACCGTATACAATGACCGGTTCACTGTGGAAAAAGGTGTGGGTCCCTGTATAAATCAAACACATCAATCACAATATTCATTGTAGTTCTAGGCTTGCGTTAATGTACATTTTGACAGACTGTTTGTATTGTGTTAAAAAACGTTAAATATTTCAAAGAACAAGCAAAGAGCTCTGTCTAACAATGTGCTATTAAGATAAATATTTCACAATTGAGCGCTGTGTTCTCTAGTATTTCACCACAGCTCCATGTTGGTAGGCCTTTGTGGCCTGGTGAAATGCTTGAAGTCAATGTTCAGTCTGTCAAGCTGGTCCCTGCTTGATTAATATAAACATTAATCCGTATTTTACATAAATCACTGATTTGATTTTTGAGACTATACAGTACATTTTCCTGGTGGCATCCTTAACATGTTTTCATATTTACATTACTTCCTATTAGCAAATTTTAAAGCATCTTGAGAAATAATATATTAGATTTTCTAATTAACTAGGTTAGGCTAGGGCTAGTTTGTTTTAACTTATCTCATCTTTTAATAATGGCTATTCTTATGAAATTGCTAAAATGGTGTCTAATTAAAAAATGTTGAACCTGTCTTTAATGCAACTATGTACTGTACAATTTTAAAATATGTAAAACTTTTCTTTTTATACTAAATCTGATTGGTTAGGAAAAACTAACTAAATTAAGTAATGTTTCCATGTTGTGTTGCTGATCGCTGAAGGCAAATGTAAGCTCTTTTGAATATTTACCATTCTAGTCTTTAGGGGTGATTCAGCCTGTGTGTGCAGGGCTCCTGGTGACAGCTCCATCTTTATACGTACCACGCCGTACAACACATAATGAAAACTCATTATCCTTTAAAGCAGCAACCTTGTCTGTAGTGGCCTTAAGTGATGTAACATGATTACAAATGTGCCACATTAATTGTCTTGATCCTATTCCAGCTATTGCAATAACCTTCATTGTATTAAACATGGGCAAATAGTGTTACCCACAAAACTACTGCAACATGATCCTTTCCTTTGTACATGAGACCAAACTTTACCATTAAGTGATAAGCAGGGGTACCTCATCACATAAGATTGCCTGGGGCATAGGCCATTCGCTTTTATGAGGGGGGTGGGGGGGGGGGTTCTGTAACTGATACACCTAGCACGCCCATTAAGTCCTCTGTTATGAGCGAAAAGAGAATGTCTGTGTGTTGTTACAGGAGATATCTGAGCCAACATGCTCAGATGTAAAATACATACGGCTGCCTTTTCTCCACCATGGGTGTGGTTTGGTTAACTATGATTACAGTACTATAGTATTGTGCATGTCCTGAAAACCCACACTTTCAGTACAGCCATAATATAGCCTATAATACATAAGGACATTTCTGCCATATACGTGTAATAACTCATAAACCACTGCATTTTGTTTCTCCAAAATGTTACATTTAATGTGTATTAGTATCATATTTGGTCTTGTTAAGCCTGAGGGAGATGAACAGCAATGCATAACATCAGGCCCCTTGAGTTTGCTGATACAAATACTATTTCCTGTTGGTGTACCTACCCGTACTCTGCAGGGAAATACACTTAAGCACAGAAATACACTTGTCTGCCTTGCCACCATTGTGGAAGCTACGACTCAAGGGATTATAAGAAAAACATAATGAAAAGGATAGTATGCAAGGTTATCCAAAGAAAGTGTGGTTTATGCTTGCCATAAACATTTTCTGTTTCTGTTTCTGTCACTGCAAAATAAATACATATAATAAAGGCTCAAGCGTTGGTCATTAACTAGTTGATGACATTTTGCTTCTAGCAAATGTGACTTACAAATGGGAAGGGCTATATTACTCCACAGGCAAGGGTCAAGGGTCTCCACACAGACCTTGTAGGATACCCGCTGTCAGCACAACTAGTTCTAATGAGTGCAAACCAGCGCTCCCAATCTGTTAGCATCAGGCTAGGAACTCACACATCAGTGAAGCTATTGAACCTTTATTAAAATACTAACTCTAAAGTCAATGCCTTCATTAAATCTTCATGATAGACTTGATCATGAACCATAAAAATGGGTCCAATGAGGCAAATATATCCTATAAAATTACATTCCAGGGATTAGGGAAGACTGACAGATTGTACCATTAAAAGTGATTAAATATTTTCTCAGGTATTATCTCATGTGACAGTATTTAAACACAAATTGTGACTTGACTCATTTAAGAAGTCAGTTTTTCGCTAACGAAAATGAAAAATATATATATATTTTCAGATATATTTTCAAAGAGAGTGGTAACTAAAGTTCTTACTATGCTGTGTGCATTAAATTGGCAGGCATTAAAAATGTCATTGTGTATTATGAGCGCATTTGATCTCCTGTACCTGTGGTTTGCTTTTACCCTGTCTCTAAGCATTTTAATTAACATCAGAAATATATAAATGTGGTTGATAAAAGGCAGCACAGACAGGTGGTGAATTGTGAAAGCGTGTTTTGAAGAGGATATTCCTGAGGCTGATCTGTCTTCCATAATTACACAGAGAGGTTCTCCCACGGCTCTTTACGGGGTTCATTAACATGACATAATGTTGTGTAGTGGCTGTGGGGGACCTTTGTTTCCCAGGGACCCTGGTGTTTGTACCCCACCACAGGACAGCCATGTCCTGCTGATGAAGGATCATGTGTTCCTTCCTTTAGCACAGGTCTCAAAGTCGCTCAGGATTCGAGAGGATTTCAAAATCTTTTCAATGTGTTGTGTTTCTTCCAGTTTACAAATGTTCAATTTGCTTGGTTGTTTATAGTATACTTTATGTTTAGCACTTTAAAAAAACAAAGAGGTTTTTAAGTTTGTACCTGTAGCTAGAGCTATCGTAGTGACCATCTATGGCTCCAATATCAAGCCTGGCACATGTTGAAGGCCCTTCACATACAAAATGTTTGATTATTGATGACCAGTGATAAATAGGGTTGAGCTCCATTGACTGCCAGATGAAAACATGCTGAGAATAGTGAATATGGAGGTTTGCAAACCCCTTTGTCTCCTTAATCAGGCTCATAGAAAGGCTCAAGTGGACCTCTCCAGATTCCTATGCATTCTCTCAGGTGCCCTCAATGCTCTAACCTAAAGCTTGCTACATGCATGCAATGTCATTCAATAGTGTGGGAAATGCACCAGACCTGCACCTTAAGAATAACGGCTAAAAAAAAAAAAAACGGTGCATTGTTTACTTAGTGAAACCTATGTAGTGAATATCACTCAACATATCATTTTTTCTCTGGTCCTGTGGCTAATCTGTGTTCCTTTGTAGAAGGTGTTACTGAGTATGTAAAGAGGCAGAAAGATTAGACTTCACAGGCTATGCAATACAGTACTTCCCCAAATGTGATATTTAACTGTGACACTGAAGATGTCTTGATGTCGTCTTTTATGTATGGGTGTGGGATGGGGGGTTTTGTGTAACTCCTTTAACTCAATACAAACAGCCTGGTGTGGGCTATATTGTTGGATGCTGCAGTACACCTATAAGACATTTATAACATTTTGGCATTTTGTTCCGAATAAGTCATTTCATATGATGTTCAATGGCAGGGCAGGGCTTACTCTATATCCTAAGTGATTAATTATGTTCATATGCACTTTCTTCTGAATTATTTCATTGTATGCTGTTACATGCTTATTTATATAAGTTCACAACTAAAATAAAATGTGATGCTATAATGAATAAACACAAGGTTAAAATATTTATTAAAGAATGTTATACATTTTCAGATATCAGTTGCCCACACAAAACAATGAAAGACTTACAGTGTGCATTCTCATGTCCCCCAGTAAAAACTCAACCAACTTATTTTAAGAAGTGATACGTGTGATATATGTAGGCTATATGACTTACACGTTATTGAGTCTTTAACCTAGATTTGTGTCTTATGATAACTCAATATGGCATTCCACTCATACATTTAACAAATATTTAAAAATGCATACGTGTTTTTATTATTTCAAACAGCACCTGGATCACACAACTTTAGTAAAGCCATTTCAAAATGTGAACTGAAAAAGGAATTATTGGTTACCTTTTACAGCAGACACAACAGGACATATGCTACTTTTATTAACAAAGCCTGCTAATTAATAAATTGGACTTGTATGTCTATACATACTGTAGCCATCTGTAGACTAAACAGAATCCCCTGACCCTGAGAGTCTTGTTATATGGTTTGATGTCCTATACAAGTGACTGGCACACAGGTTGATAATCTGAATCCTGGCTGTGTAAAGAACTCAGCCCGGTGTCTGAGTCGTCATCATTCATGCTGCAGGTCTTTGAGAGGCCTCTGGCTTGCTCCACCCACTCGCTTTTTGTTCCTAAAGTGCACATCATGCCCCTCTTCGTTGGGACAGGTTTACTAATCTCCGCGCGCACTGTACCATCATCTGTATCCAAAGTGTTCACTTTTTCAAGTAAATCCATGATCTCCTTTTCTTTTGCCCATATGATATCCTGGGTCATGTTTAAATCGTTTCTAATAGCCTCTAAATCCGTGTTCAAGCGAAGTCCAATATATAAACTTGCATCTAGCTCTATCTTGACCCTCTCTTCTTCCAAAATCCTCTCGTTATCTCCCTCCAGGGCCAAGGAGTGCGCGGCAGAGTGTCTATCGTCAGATTCGTTGTATTTACAAGTGAGCTTCTCTCGCCTCCTTTTCATCCACCTCTTGTTCAGCTCCCCCTGGATCTCCGCCGTCATGTTATCAATAATGGTTTCGTGGTCGGATAACTCATCGTGCAGTCTTACCACCTCCTCGCATTGCCAGGCATACCTTTCAAACCTGACAAGAAAGTCCACAGAAAACCGCTTGTCTCCATCGCGCGTATACGCGTTGGCAGTGGTCGTGGTGAAGTCAACTAAGTATGTGTCTTGTAGATAATTAACCCCGTGCCGTTTTATTCTGTCAAGATGAACTTTTGCCTCATACCTTTCTATCTCTGTATCCAGTTCTTTGATTCTTTGGATATGTTGGCGGATGGTGTGATCTTGTGAAATAACAAGGTGAACTAAAGTTTCCAGTTTGTCTGCCGAGGAGACGTCTTTAGAAGCCGCCATTGTCCTCTTTTTATTTATCTTTTCGAGCTTTCTGAACGCTTTCCTTACGATCCGACGCTGTTTCTCGGGAGAAAAGCCCATAGTGGCTAGTGCGCTCCCTTTCAAAATGCAAGCGTTCTCTTTACTTTGCACAACGCGCGCCTCCGCGCTACGTGGTTTCTGGCTTCCAAGGGACGCTTCGTTTTTAACCAACACGAACCTCACGTTCTCCTGCTCATCTCCCCATGCGCTCCAAAGACGGATAAGTTTGGTTTTTTTCGGTAAAGTCCTCTCGAAGCCTCTCCACTTTTCCACGATGCAATACGAGTTTGCCATGCCCGAAAGCATGGATGTGGAAATACTTTGTTTTACGTTATGCTCAACCATAAGCACCTTAACAACATCTGCACATGTAGTGCGCTTTGACAACCCGCAGACAAGCTTCTCTTCTCGACAAACCCACACTGATATCTGACTTTCCTCTGATTCCATCTTGAATTTGAGATTTTACTTTTTTAAGAAGCTGCAATGGGAGAACGTAATTAGGCTATAATAATTAGGGAAAAAAACGCGCGACAGAAAAAGTAATACTTGTCTAAATTAAAAATATTTCACATGGACTCAAATGCAAGAATCCGATCTGGTTGATAAGCTTAGGCTGCATATTCCAAGCCAAATAACACCTGAGTGCAAGTTAATTTATTGGACCTATGTCTCAGATTGCCTGCATGGTTTGGGTTGGAGAAATAGTCTACACACGTGGATTATAACCGCGCTCTGACTGCCTTTGGTCACATGACTGCCCTTTACACACTCACCCATAGAACTATGCACTCACCAGGAGAAAGTAAGTTTTCCATTTTTCCTTCAAAAATCACTATGCAGCAACTCTCTTCAATTAGGCTATAGGCGGATAGGTTTATTTTTATTTTTCCCAATTGTTAAAAAACCTCAATAGGCTTCTCAAACACTATACAATTTATTATATTTCTCATACTGCCCTCAACTGCCTATAGACTTTTTTTTGTGGTTTCGTGTGCGATTTTCTAAAGTATTTTCACAAAGAACCTACATTACCCAAACCATTATACCATTAACCAAACCAAACCAAACCCAAACCAAACCAAACCATTAACAATTATACAGGCTGCATTCCATAGCTTCTTTCTAAACCCCTTTGCCAAATGTAGCCTAAATCAGTGTGGTCTAAACGTTTTGAATTCGCTCTGCTGATTTTTTAACATAGTCTATGCCTATAGCCGATTAGGCTAAAGCCTAGTTTATACTAGTGAGTGAGATGAATGTATAGTCCAATCTTATAGGCCTGTAAAGCATGTTTGATTGAAATGCATTGGCGCCGTCTTTATGACAACCGCTTTTGAATTGAACGGTGTCAGGCTGATTCTTGCGGTGAAATGCCATTTAACATTGTTTCACGAAGCTAAATTAGAGGGTCTTCTGTGGTAAGCATTGGCCTACACGTAATGTGTATGAGCTGTGAGGAGGATGCCCAGCGAAGCAGCCTTGAGCTTTTTCTTTTATCAACAGCTCCCTCATGTGTTAGGCTACAGTATTGTTTCCAAAAAGGAAGCAGGTTATGATATAAAAAGCAAATGGCTCCATCTGTCGTTTGTCAATGACCACTGTCTAACTGTTTGCATTGCGAATCCACAACTACAGCAAGGAAACAAACGTTTTCAGATTTATTTTACTCCAATATTGCATACATACAAAGTATCTCAAAAGCTACAAAATATCTACTATTATCAAGAAGGCATAATGTTACAAGCAAATACAAGACCATTTAAACACACAAATAGCAGTTTAATTTCTTCTCAATTTCTTCCATGCTACAGTCATCATGGATATGAAAAGATGTCACACTTCTGTGCCAAGAAAAGCAGATATTATTTATACAAAGCACCTTTTTACAAAGAATTCTGCACACAAAAATCCAAGTGTTACTGTTTGACCTAAGCTTAAATCGCTTTAATGCCAGCATCTGAAAATGACAATGAAACAAAAAGGTACCTGTACCTATACGCTTTAACAAAATTACAAAGAACAAAAGCTAACCTGCTGATGTTTATGTCATGTCAACATAATCTTTTTTTTTACATATATTTTGTGTTCAAATGGCATTCCCCATTCCTGAAGTCTACATTTTTTTCAGTGTCTTCTCTTTCAGGATGGAAATGACATGACAACATGTATCAGCAGTGCAGCAGTAACATCATTACCATCCTACTGGTTTTGCAATATACAGACGATGCTATCACAAAACCAAGTACAACTGTATACAAGCGGAATAAGAAAACAGGAACACCTCACTGCATAACCAATACACGTGAACAGTTACACAAGGTAAACATTCAATTAAAAGAATAATAATACAAAAAAGTAATTTAAACCCCCACAGTGTCCATAGGATTGTGGAAAAATACTGATTGAACTAACTTTGACTGGATCCACAGAGACAGTGTCTGCAATTCAGAAATCCTTAGATGAAAATACTTAATTAAAATTAATATAGTTTTGAAAGAATTAGTAAAAAATATAACTAAGTTTTATATTATTTTTTAATTCTTATTCTTATTTTTATTATAGTGGCATCATACAGCCTATCAGATCGCAACATTATTCAAGTTACTTGTAGTTATTTTAGTGACTTTCAGGATAGTCACCACCTGGGACCTAGGTCTTAATTGTGAATTTGAAATAGTTTTCATTCAACACAGTTGATTTATAAATTGTATCAAATCATTTTCTTGTGTCTACATATAGTACACGAATGAATATTGCAAAAACATTAACATTATTTGCTAGTTTAATGGGGCAGTTTTTACACCTTTAACCTCGTGACAACACTAAACTTAAAATACTTGCAATGCTCCTTTAAAACCTGCAAGTGTGTATCAAGCTAGCTAGCTGCATCTATCAACATCCTGCATGCAGTGTAGTTCTCCAAACTCTATTAGACAATAATAGATAATGTAATATTAATATTATTATCCTTTAAATAGAACACTTAAAAAACAAACGCATTGTCATGAGAGTCAATATATATATAATTCATCTTTACAGTAACCAGCTGTCTCTTGCTCGCTGTATAAACCTTTAAAAAGGCAATGTGGTGATTGGTTTAACTTATGTCTCGTTTTTGGTCTAGCAATATTTATTTGTTAATTTCTATGTGTGTTTTAGTAACTTGGAAATTTGAACCCAAAGGCACTTCCTTGCTATAATGAAGGACATGATGCAAGATGATGGTTTATGTGTGTTTTTGGTCTCTTACAATAAGAAAGGCAAAGTCAGTTCTTGTATACAGTCCACTCTTAGAAAATGTTGACATTAAATTTGCACTATTAAGGTTTAAAGGTTCAACTACTGGAATATATGTGTGAATCTGTTGACTGTATGTAGAACTCAGATATGATGGTTATCATCTGTTGAAAAAATATGTTTTTATTTTGCAACCGTCATACAAAAACCCTGTATTTCTAAGAGTGCACCATTTAAAAGTGTCTTAACAACTGATACTGGTGAATTAATATATCTTTTTTTTCTTTTTTGAGTTACACAACATGATTTTGAGTTTAAAATAAAGTACAGGTTATGTCACTGTAAAATATACTCTAAGGCACTGTACACTTACACTTTGGCAGATAGTATTGGGATGTTCTTGCACAATGCAAACATAGTCTTCCAGCAAAGATATCACAGCTTTAGCGGCATCTTTTGGAGTTCACACAGCAATATTATGTTTAAGGCTTAAAAATGGTGTAGGCCACAAAAACATGGCAGTAGTGTGAACCTGAAAGGCAGCAACACTGGCGTAAAGGTTTTTGCAAGTTACACTGCAATAACCAGATGGAAATAAGCGCAATGTTCAAATCAATGTAACCATCTGTCTGTTTGAATGTAATCTATTGTCTGATTGTTTTAAACATTACAAATCTTAAAATAAAATAAACTTAAATAAACAGAAGAAAGTGCTTTGCTGACAGTTCAGAGTAGTTAAATTAGTGCTTTCACGTTTCTAAAAACAAAATAATTTGTAAATAATTTTTTCAGTTGTCACAGGAGAAAGATCTTGCTGTGGAGAACTGTGTAACATACTGGAATATAAAGCCTGTTGCAAAGCATGCAGAGCTGAAATGCCAGCGCTTTCTGAACTTTCTCTGCCATGTTTTGCACACTGCCAGCAGTTTATCCACCCCGCCCCCATCACTCTATGTAATTTGCACGATATACGCTTTACTGCAATGATCGTGCAGTATAAACACATTATTATTCATGTCTAAGGACAGTTATATAGAATCACCAATATATTAACAGTATGAGAACAATTCAGGTGAGCAACAAAGGTATATGAATACAACATTTAACAATGGTGGGATCGATTAAATGGTCGGCAAGGGGGCAAGGCTAGGTTTATTATTTGTAGTGTTTATCTTGCTTCTACAATGTATTTCCATTGCACTCTACTGTATGTAAAAAGTGAGGCGTTAAAAAACGTGACGCAGAATAATTAAGAGTCCAGGCGGGCAAAAAGTGTCTCATAGATTAACATGGGAGCGGATCCAAAGCAAATGCACTCTGTTCCAACTCTGCGTGCAGTGTGCAACGGGCTTAAGACTTCCTGCAGTCCAACAGTGCATTCACTCTGGTAGCGTGTAAGACCTGGAGTGCTTTAAATGGGACAGATGATATCTTGTGCGTATGAAAGAGCAGTTCTTTTGCAAGAATATACAATATCACTTGCCCTCAACTTATTTATTTTTAGTCTTTGGAAAGTCTATTAGTTTGTAAATGTATGCTTCCAACTTATAAACTTCGGACATACAATCTAGACTTGATATGGGCTACATCAGCCCATGGGGATAAAAAAAGACTTGTATTTTTTCCTTAGTGTACATGACGAAGCAGAAGAAGACAATTCTGTTCACCAAAATAATCTCAACCAGCAAATCCTTTTTATACAGACACATCCAATAGAAACTGACTTAAATGAGGAATGATGCCTGTATTAAAACACAAAACAAATGTACCGCAATTCACAGTTGCAGTAAATAACAAACCGAACAGACATTAAAACCAAACATTTAAACAAAAACAATTAAAACAACCTTAAACTTGAACCAAAAAGCATTGTAGGGTAGGTTAGGTGACTTTAATGTAGAGGCACTGCCACTTGTTTTGAGGTTGTAAGTATATTAAAAGGGAGGGGACATGGTAAAGATTCTGTGAGTTCCTCATTCTTTTACCAGTCTGTAGATGTGGTGCTGGGCACCATGCTCACTGTTCGAAACCTCAAATACACACGCCATACATAACAGAGTCTCCTGGGTGTCTCTATTCGTCACCACCTGGAAATGACAAGGCATAGGCGTCCAGGTCAGTCAATGAGAGCAGTGGATTGCTAACTTTCTGAGCCAGTGTAAAACAATTTATACTGTATGTGAAGCTAGCAATGTGCTATACACACATGCACTCCCACCCGCTATAATACAGGACATTACCACTCTATATCCACCCCAACCACAAGGCATATACACACACACACATATATATACTGTATATACACACATATATTTACACACACACACACATACACACACTGTGTGTGTGACCAAAAATCATATCCTGATATATTGCAGCTATAATGTTTACTTGTTTGATTACCGGTTAGATTTTTTAAACGTTTTTGATTACCGTGCCTTGTAATACTAGCTGGCTATCTTTATCTGTTTGTCAGAAATGTAAATTGAGCATGTGACTCAGCGCATGTGCAGCATGTGCTCTCATTGGCTACTCTGAAAAAAGGTGCGCTTCAAATGCTCACGCCGTGTCAACTTGTGTGAGCGAATATATCACATATACACATACATACATACACATAAATATACACATATATACATACATACATACACACA
>JAOEGT010003097.1:0-11363 GCA_025447795.1 Speoplatyrhinus poulsoni
GGCCGCCAATGTTTAGGCGATGTATGGTAGGACACGCATGAGATGAGAGAGCACCGCCCCTTTGGGCGACATCTGACTACTTAATAAAATTAAATCTACCTTTTTCCCTAGTTCTCCGGTAATGTTGCTGTCATCTGCTCTGTTTGTCACTGCCTGGGAAAATGCATACTGGGCTGTGCAACGCATTGTCGCGAATCTTCATGATATTTCATTCAATTCTGGAGTGGCGCTCATGATCTAGCCGTGGCGGGCCGCCATAAATTAATGTACATAGCGGAAACAATGCTATCTATACTTGTCTAGTTACATTATACATGTACATCTATACCTGTCTAGTAGTGTCAGGTGAGTTATAACTATCTATCTATCTATCTATCTATCTATCTATCTATCTATCTATCATTGACAGCCAGGGTCTGGCAGACAGTGCTGTAATTGCTCGCGTGGACGGTGAGCTGTGGGACCTGGACAGGCCACTAGAGGGCGACTGTACGCTAGAGGTCCTGCGCTTTGATGACGATGCAGCCAAGGCTGTGAGTCAGGATGATGACATCGTAACCCTGGATGACATCATGTGTCACACTACACATACTACATCATCATGACAATAACATGCTAATGATGTGCTAATGCTAATGTATTGCTATGCTAATGTTATGGTAATGCTAAGCTATCGCTATGCTAATGCTATACTATTGCTAAGCTATTGCTATGCTAATGATGTGCTAATTATTTGCTAATGCTACGCTTTTGCTATGCTAATGTTATGTTAATGATGTGCTAATGCTAAGCTATTGATATGCTAATGCTATACTAATGATACTCTATTGCTAAGCTTTTGCAATGCTAATGCTATACTATTTCTAAGCTATTGCTATGCTTATGCTAATGCTATGCTGTGCTAATGCTATGCTTATGCTTATGCTAAGGCTTTGCTGTGCTAATGCTATGCTTATGCTACTGCTATGCTGTGCTAATGCTATGCTAATGCTATGCTAATGCTAGTATCGGCTGTTGCAGGTCTACTGGCACTCCAGTGCTCACATCCTGGGCGAGGCCATGGAGAGTTTCTACGGGGGTTGTCTGTGCTATGGACCCCCCATCGAGAACGGCTTCTACTATGACATGCACATGGACGCTCACAGGTGCTCACCATCCTCACCAAGCATCTGGCATAGTACCGCATGAACCTAATAATAATAATCATAATACAGCCCAGTGCTTCACAGAGGGGGAATACATGCACAAGCATGTTTCATAGAAGAAAATACAAACATAAACAACATGAGCAATATACAATTGTTAAAATAAGAAAGTAAAAATAAGAAATAGGCTACATACAACTGTTATCTGATGACGTAAAACTGGGTCTGTAGATATACATCATATTAGTGCCTTGATGACGTAAAACTGGGTCTGTAGATATACATCATATTAGTGCCTTGATGACGCAAAACATGGGTCTGTAGATATACATCATATTATTGCCTTGATGACGTAAAACATTGGTCTGTAGATATACATCATATTATTGCCTTGATGACATAAAACATGGCTCTGTAGATAGATATAATATTACCATTAGTAACATAAGGAGTATAAACATTGTTAAAAGAATGAAATATATATACATAAAATAATGAAGTGACAACAAATATAAAAGCAGATTAGGATAGACATGCTGTAGGAGGTGCTGCGGGAGTATGGGGTGAGGGGGTCCCGTTTAAGGGCAATCCAATCCCTGTATGCCCAAAGCGAGAGCTGTGTACGGATTCTCGGCAGTAAATCAAACTCGTTTCAGGTGGGAGTTGATCTCCACCTGGGCTGCGCTTTGTCACCAATCCTTTTTTTGATATTCATGGACAGGATATCAAGGCGTAGGCGTGGTGGGGAGGGGTTGCGGAGAATCGGAGCAGCGGGAGCGGTATTGCAATCACTTTACCACACCGTTGTGACAAAAAAAGAGCTGAGCCGGAAGGCAAAGCTCTCGATCTTCCAGGCAATTTTCGTTCCTACCCTCACCTATGGTCATGAAGGGTGGGTCATGACCAAAAGAATGAGATTACGAGCACAAGCGGCCGAAATGGGTTTTCTCAGGAGGGTGGCTGGCTTTTCCCTTAGAGATTTGGTGAGAAGCTTGGCCATCTGTGAGGAACTTGGAGTAGAGCCGCTTCTCCTTTGCGTCGAAAGGAGCCAGTTGAGGTGGTACGGGCATCTAGTAAGGATGCCTCCTGGGCGCCTCCCTAGGGAGGTGTTCCAGGCACGTCCAGCTGGAAAGAGGCCTTGGGGAAGACGCAGGACGGATAAGCGGATGAAGATGGATGGATGGATTAGGATAGACAACAGACTACTATTTTCTGTAGCATATAGCAGTGCAGAGAATCATTTCAAGCTAGGCTATTTTAAATAAATGAGTATTTGAAGATATTTACTGGAATCCCTGATAGCTATAGCTAGTGTGATCCATAAGTCCCTGATAGGGGCAGGATGGTCTAGTGGTCTGGATGTTGGACTTCTAGACGGAAGCTTGTGCGTTCGAACCCCGAAGCTGCTCTTCCTTGACGTACACGCTCCATGTAATAATGCTAGAATCTTCTAGCCTGCTGACACAGGGCTCATAAATCCTCTAGTCTGGTGAAACAGAGTTCTGACCTGCATGTGTACTTGTTGTGTTCAGGTCAGTGTCCAGTACTGAGTTTGGCCACTTGGAGGCACTGTGTAAGGCAGTGGTGAAAGACAAACAGCCTTTTGAAAGACTGGAAGTTTCCAAGGAAACACTGCTGAAAATGTTCCAGGTAAGACATTCTCAACAGCCAGGGGGCGCTGTGGAGGAAACAAGTAACCTTAGCATTTCACGTATCTGCTGTATGAGTTTACATGGGCACTTATTAGCCTTTGCAAATGGACTCTTTCCCATTGACGATTTCGGGTTACCTGTTTCCATGTAGTTTATTAACAGCATGAATAAATGAGAATAGGCCTACAGTAGGACTTTAGATCTAGCCTGCCTTTTAACCCAAATATAGCCTATAGTCTACACTCAAACAGGTGAGCTCCATAATGTAACCTAATATTGTGTGTGTTGTCATGCGTTAACTTAATAAGAACAGAGACTCAAGCTCAATGTTATTATTTGCCGCGTCATTGCAGCCAGTTCACTTCAGGTTCTGTCCAGCCTTCCCTAGGTAGACAGCGCCAACCACAGGTAAGGGGTATAATCACATGTATTAAAACTACCATAGCGTACATCACACGCTATGATCACACGTAAGCAAACAGCTACGATGTGACCGGCTACTCGCCAAGATCGGAGTGGTACTGGAGCGATTGAGGGTTAGATTGAGCGGTAGCGTTCTCGCCCGCTCAAATTACGTTCCTCGCTCCAATCACATTGGGATCGCTCATCTCACACTCACATACTCTGATCCCAGCCGTGTGCTGGAGGTCACGGACCAATGATGTCATCAGGACCACATCATCTGCAAAAAGCAGCGATGAGATCCCCAGGCTACCGAACCACAACCCCTCTCCACCACGACTACGCCTCGATATCCTGCCCATAAAAATCACAAACAGGATTGGTGATAAAGCGCAGCCCTGGCAGAGACCAACCCCCACCTGAAACACGTCTGACTTACTGCCAAGAATCTGTAAACAACTATCGCTTTGGTCATACAGGGATTGGATTGCCCTTAAAAGGTACCCCCTCACCCCATACTCCCGCAGCACCTCCCACAGTATCTCCCAGGAAAACCGGTCATACACCTTCTCCAGATCCACAAAGCACATGTAGACTGGAAGGGCATACTCCCAGGCCCCCTCCAGGATCCTTGCAAGAGTAAAGAGCTGGTCAGTTGTTCCACAACAAGGATGGAAACCGCATTGTTCTTATTCAACCTGAGGTTCGACTATTGGCCGAACGCTTCTCTCCAACACCAGCAGCGAGGAGACTTTACCAGGAAGGTTGAGAAGTGTGATACCCCTATAATTGGCACACAATCTCTGATCCCCCTTTTTTAACAGCAGAACCACCCCACACTGTTCCATACTTTCACGCAACATTAAAGAGGCGTGTCATCCAAGACATTCCCTCCACACCCAGAGCTTTTAGAATTTCTGGAGGGATCTCATCAACCCCCGGGGCTCTGCCACTGCGTAGTTGTTTGACTACCACAGTGACCTCCACCAGGGTAATTGACGATGATCCCCCATCAGCCTACAGCTCTGCCTCTACCACAGAGGGCGTGTTAGTTGGATTAATTGTTCCTTCCACCGCCCAACAGCATCCCATCCTAACTGTACACAGATTTTTCCCCTCCTGATGTGGCGGATGGTTTTTCAGAAACACCTTTTAAAGGTGATGAAGCTAAAGGTGCTTTTTATTGTCACATACACATACATATGTAGCAAAAATTGCTTTCTGCATTTAACCCATCCCTCAAGGGAGCAGTGGGCAGCCGCTGTGCAGCACCCTTGGAACTAACTCCAGATTGAGGTCAGTGTCTCTGCTCACATGGCATCTAATCCTAGACCAAGTCCAGAGTGTTTCGAGATCGACACAAGACCAAGACTTTGAGGAGTCGAGACCAAGTCGAGACCAAGACCAAGGCAGGGCGAGACCGATTCAGACCAGTTCGAGTCCTACATTGCAAGATATATAGCCTTCTTGCACGCACTGCATTGACCGTGCAGTAGCCTATACTATACATGTGTGCAATTCATCGCTTAACGTTGTTGGACTAGATGGAGGCATGACGTTACGTAATATTTTCTTTATAGGTAGCCCTACAGTTGAATGCACGCGTTTGAAAGTAGGCCTATTAATAACCAAGTTCACAGACATGAACAAAATTAAGTCGGTGAGTGGCAGGGTCGGACTGGGACTGAAAAACTGCCTGGGACTTTGAAGCCGACCGGCCAAAGAACCATCTAGAGTAGACCTTGTTGCCAAATACAAATAGCCTACACACCATCCACTATAATAAACTATGATGCAGTAGTTCTTTTACATTTTATGGTGTTAATGTATTTATTTATGTCAAGGAAGATACAAAAAGGAAATGGTGACTATTCAAAATATTAAAGAATATAATGCAATGAGTGTCTCAGGCATTCTGTATTGCTTTCACATTATCCTGTAAAAGAAATTCAGGAACCAGGTAATGCAAAATCTAACATTAGGGATAAAATGTATACCAAGTCATAAAATAATTGTATTTTTTTTAGTGGTGCTTATTAAAAGCAAATTGGGTGTGCTTCAGCACCAATAAAAAGAGTTTACTGCCAATGTTAACAACCTAATCATATTAGCTAGGCTATTAGCCTACCAACTCTAGCCAACAGAGTAAACTTTCGAAAAATTAAAATTATAGCTATTGTATGGATGTTTGAAATAGGTCTATCTAAATGTAGAAAATGTTGCTGACATCTCTTGCAGGTTATAGCCCGTACTGCGTCTCCGAGCTGCGGACTGTATCTTATCTTGGGCCGCACCATCTAGGCATGTGTGTTCTGTCTTTTACATTTGACAGCAAAGCTTGGAGTGCTCGTCTTTTCTCATTTTTTATACATGTATCTATTTGCTTGCACTCGATTTATTTGGATACGTTAGACCGGTATTCAGGCCGCGCCCCTTTTTGCGGGATAAGAAATGACACTCGCCATAGACCTCAATGTTAAATAGCAGTAGAAAACAGCCTTCTTGATAAAACCAATTTTGACCACTTGTACCAGTGATCTAGTTATTTAGGTCATGACCCACCCTTTATGACCACAGGTGAGGGTAGGAACCAAAACTGCCCGGAAGATTGAGATCTTGTTGTGCGGTAAAATTATTGTGATACCACTCCCGCTGCTCCAGTTATCTGGCCAATCTCCTGCTGAAATGTCCCTTCACTCGAGAACAAGACCCCAAGGTACTTGAACTCGTTCACTTGAGGTGAGGACTCATTGCCTATCTGCATGATGCATTTAAATTGTGCAAAATTGCAACGCTTTTGGTCTCTTAAGTGGGCGTGTCACCAATTTAATATTGCTTTGGAGGCTAAGCAGCGCCCAGGTGGCTAAATCTATCATGCATGGCCTAAAACAATTTATCCGAAAACAGTTTGCTGCAGAAACTGTTGTGGCCTCAGATTGATCGTAGTTACTTGGGAATGAATGTTATATACTGGAAAAATCCATTATCGCCCCCCGGAGATACAGTATCTCACAAAAGTGAGTACACCCCTCATATAATTGCGAATATGTGAGCATATCTTTTCATGTGACAACATGTGACAACTCACTTTTGTTGCCAGCGGTTTAGACATTAATGGCTGTGTGTTGTGTTATTTTGAAGGGACAGCAAATTTACACTGTTCTACAAGCTGTACAATCACTACTTTACATTAAAGAAAAGTGTCATTTCTTCATTGTTGTCGCATGAAAAGATATGCTCACATATTTGCAAATATATGAGGGGTGTACTCACTTTTGTGAGATACTGTAAATTATGGGCAATACAACGGTGAAATCCGTGTACCATCCATTGATTTCCATGGAACGCTGTGTTGTTCTGGTCTGCATAAAAGTCGCCCACCTGCTTCCAAAAATGTTATGCAGAAGTGCCGTCCGTTGGAACCTCTTTGTTAAATTTAATTTTCTCTGGTAGAATTCTTCTTTCAATTGGGTTATGGAATGGGTTATACTATCCCTCTGCTTCGGAATTAAATTTCAGTCAGGTTCGGCCTTTCTTTTCTGATTGAGGTGTTTATATGGAGCATTTTTTTTTCGGGTTGGGCTTTTAACCTGATTCCAATTGGAATAATAGTGTCCATGTAATGATAAATTGAACATATATCAGTCCCGCTTTTTAATGTGTAATACATATGGTGTTCTGCAGTACAACAAGTTCAAGGTTCGTATTCTGAACGAGAAGGTCTCCACTCCAACCACAACTGTCTACCGGTGAGAAAATATTAATGACAGAATATCACCTATTCTAAGTAGGGATGAGTGGTGAATTTCCATTATCAGGATAATCATGAATATCCTCACATACGTATGAATATCTTCACGATGACTTGAAAATCTGTTTACCTCAGTTGTATAGTCCAATTGTATTGATTGATTGATTGATTGATTAGCATACGTCTTTCCAGTCATTAAACAGGTTGTTTACATCGGTCTCTTTTCAGATGTGGTCCATTGATCGACCTATGTAGAGGTCCTCACGTCAGACACACTGGCAAGATCAAAGCCATGAAGATCTACAAGGTCTGTAAAAGTATTTAGCAGCAGGTAGGGTTACAGTAAAACTGTATTTAGTAGCAGGTAGAGTTACAATAAATACTGTATTTATCAGCAGGTAGGGTTACAGTAAAACTGTATTTAGTAGCAGGTAGAGTTACAATAAATACTGTATTTATCAGCAGGTAGGGTTATAATAAGTACTGTATATAGCAGCAGGTGGGGTTATAGTAAGTACTGTATATAGCAGCAGGTAGGGTTACAGTAAGTACTGTATATAGCAGCAGGTGGGGTTACAGTAAGTACTGTAATTAGCAGCAGGCAGGGTTACAGTAAGTAAGTGTTCTCTCTTCATCAGAACTCCTCCACATACTGGGAAGGTCGCTCTGACATGGAAATGCTTCAGAGGATTTATGGGATTTCATTCCCAGATTCCAAGATGTTGAAGGAATGGGAACGTTTGCAGGAGGAAGCCAAGGACCGGGACCATCGCAAGATCGGCAAGGTAAGATCACCTTTGTTATCTGTAGCGTCTGTATGGAAACACAAATGTATCTTTGACAGCACAGAAAAACTCAGATGAGATATATTTATATTATAAATATATATAATATATATAATATAATATTGTATTTTGTGTATTCTGTGCCAGTAGGTGGCACTGTGGGTCCACTGTCTCACCAGGAGACAGGTGTCCATCTCCTCCCTATTTCCTGCCAGCAGCCTGCCACCTCCTATGGTCCTGTGTGGGAGGTGGCAGGCTGTCGTAACCCTGTTAGCGATGCACAGATGGCAGGGGGGAGACACATTCTGTCTTTAAGTGGGTGCTGCTATGTAGCATGTTGGTACAGGGCCTGGCTATGGCCTGGTATATGGCGGTACAGGGCCTGGCTATGATGGCACCGTATCGTTTTAACTTTGCATTTCACATGAATACAGTACGGTACGGTGTTACATGAAGTCATCTGTCCTAAGGTGTGTGCGTAATCCCTATTACTCTTTTTGGTATCAAAGATCAACTCTGTCCAATTCCACCACACTTCTTCTTCTTCACTCCTTCTCTGTCAGTGGGTGAAATAAGCAGAGAAGCTGAGCTGTGACTCTGCTGTGTGTGTGGGTCGTGGACCCCCTAACACTCCTTACTGGGTTATGTTAGGTTCTGTTATGCTAGTTTAAGATATTTTATGATAAGATTACTAGGTTATGTTTTACTAGTTTATGCTATTTTATGCTAGGCTATGATAGGTTATGTTAAACTAGTGTATGCTATTTTATGCTAAAATATGCTGAGCTATGTTACGCTAGGTTAAGATACCAACGCTCTCACCCTTAAATCAATATGACATACATGTCCTAAACAACAATAAATATGTTCATGCCTGATACTGGGTTTATACTATGCATATGTGTGCATGTGTGCACTTGTGCGTGTGTGTGTGTGCGTGTGCGTGTGCGTGTGCGTGTGCGTGTGTGTGTGTGTCTACAGGACCAGGAGCTGTTCTTCTTCCATGATCTGAGTCCAGGCAGCTGTTTCTTCCTGCCCAGAGGAGCTCATATCTACACCACACTGGTCGCCTTTATCAGGGTACATGCACATGCACGCACACACACATGCGCACCCTAACCCTTTTTACCACCTCATGTTTAGACCAAGACGCCCACGGGCGTTAGACCACACCTCATGTTTAGTCCAAGACGCCCACGGGCGTTAGACCACACCTCATGTTTAGACCAAGACGCCCACGGGCGTTAGACCACACCTCATGTTTAGACCAAGACGCCCACGGGCGTTAGACCACACCTCATGTTTAGACAAACACAATCTAGCAGACACTTCCCGCTTTGCGCCGCTTTGCGCCGCATTGCGCCGGTTGTAAGATAGGGCCCAAAGGGTTATGGTTCCTGTGTTGAGCAAGGCACTAACACTGCCAAGGTTAGGGGTTCCATTCCCAGTGTAGAGCAAGGCACTAACACTGTCAGGGTTATGGGTTCCATTCCCAGTGTAGAGCAAGGCATTACCATTGTTAGGCTTGTGCGTTCCATACCCAGCGTAGAGCAAGGCACTAACACTGTCAGGGTGTTTGCATATTAGAACCAGCAGTAGTTAGAACCAGGCAGACATGTTTAGTTGGTCTTTAAATCAACTTTATTTTTATAGCTCTATGAGTCACAAAGGGCTTTACAACAATGGCACCTTGCAGGGAAATGCAGTAGACCAGACAAGCTCTGCGTCTAGGCTACTAGACTAGGCTAGACTATGCAGACTGGACCATTTAAAGGTATACCGTAGACTCACTGTGTTTTCCACTTTTACTCGCGGTGTACCGTACACTTGATGTAAAACTCGTCACAGAAATCAAATTACGTCACGGTCCAAAATGTCATGAATACTGGTAGATAGTGTGTTTTCTCCTGCTTTCAGCTAAATCAGATTGACTACCATCAGATATTTCGTTTAGACGGGATCTCAGTTAGTACCAAAGCTCCACCCAGCAGGCTTTACAATGGCGCCGGGAGAGAGAAATATGAATGTTCTATGGGATGGACCAGTCCATACGGGGAAAAGCGTTTTATAACTTATTTAAACAACTTACAAACATTTCAATTAAAGAATAACTATTTATCAAACACATAATTCTATACAAAAACTATGTGAATTTTGTTTTTGTATATTAGCTAATGTTTTTCGAGCAAAAGACACAAACGAAAAACTGTCATATCATGAGTTTGACATTTGACATTTTACATCATGACACTCGAAAATCAATAAATATGTATTAAATTATATCAAACAAATTCTTATAATGTAGTGTAAGTATCCTGCAAGTGTTTAATGTTCATGTTTGTCAGTAAAACATGTTTAAACATGTTGGATAAAGCGTTGGAAAGAGCGGTGCCTGGTGGAGAGAACCAACCGCTACAGCGTTAGCATAGAAGAATGGAACACTGTGCGCTGGTCAATTTTCTTTAATTAAACAAATACTATTGGTCCAAAAGCATGTCAGTCAAAGCTGAAAATGTTGAAGTGATGAAAAAACAGTGATGCAATCACATTAACCGTAGCTTCGTTTGGTTCTCGTTGGAGCCTCGTTCAAAGTTGTTGCACGTCCGATTCTGTCTGGAACACCGTGAGTCTACGGTACTAAGTAATTCTCATGGAGGGGATCTCTGAGAGGTCATTGACCAAGAGGTCTTGCTCTCTTGTGGAAGTGGGATGGTGGCTGTCTGTCCTGACAGAGAGGGGTAGAGAGGGGAGCCAAGATGGAGGAGGATCCCTGTGTGGAGCCATCAGATGTCAGCCAAGGGGGAGGTGGTGTGATGGGAACAGTCTACTGGTGACTGATTAAGCAGCTTCTACACACCAACGTTCATTCTGCTGAACACCACATTATACTACAGCACGTGTGTTGCCATGGAGACCGCTGCATGACAGTAGCCTACCTACTGGTGCTGTGATGTTGTGTCCATCATGTGTGTTGCCATGGAGACGGGCCTGAGCAGTGCGTGTGTGCGCTGCAGGAGGAGTACTGGAGGCGGGGCTTTCAGGAAGTGGCCACGCCTACAATGTTCAGCAGCCGCCTGTGGGAGGAGTCAGGCCACTGGCAGCTGTACAGCGAGAACATGTTCTCCTTCCCCGTAGAAGGAGACGTCTTCGCTCTCAAGCCCATGAACTGCCCCGGACACTGGTACTGCACCTGTCAATCATCCTAGGAGCCCTGAGGAGAGATAGACATCCCATAGTAACCTGCTTGAGAGAGAGAGAGAGAGAGAGAGAGGGAGGGAGGGAGGCAGACATCCCATAATAACTGTGTCTCCAGCCTGGTGTTCTCCCATCGGCCCCGCTCCTGGAGGGAGCTCCCTCTGCGCCTGGCAGACTTCGGGGTGCTGCACAGGAAGGAGCTGTCGGGGGCGCTGGGCGGCCTGACCAGGGTGCGCCGCTTCCAGCAGGACGACGCCCACATCTTCTGCTGCATGGAGCAGGTGAGCCCTGGCCCCGCCCCCCCTCCCTGGCCCCGCCCCCCTCCCTGGCCCCGCCCCTTCCTGGCCCCGCCTCCCCTTCCTGGCCCCACCCCCTTCCTGGCCCCACCCCCTCTTCCTGGCCCCACCCCCTTCCTGGCCCCACCCCCTCTTCC
>JAOEGT010003108.1:0-11363 GCA_025447795.1 Speoplatyrhinus poulsoni
CTATGTCAAACACAGGAGATCACAAATCAAATAATTTGATCACAAAGAGAAGGGATATGGATTTTTGTTAAGATTAGGTTTATGTTATATGTTTTGCTCTAAATGTTAAAATTTTTAGTAAATAACGGATAGCAGCAGCATGTGTCTCTAAATGTAATTTAAGCGCACCATACAGTATTTTGGTAAAAAACTGAACATTTATATTGGATGAAATTTGGGTTTTCCTGCCTGTATACACACCCATATTACAGTATTAATAAAAGGTTACAGCAGCCAAGGAAGAACACCCACAACTCAAATGAAATATAGATGGAATGCTAATCCCAATTTACAAAGGAAAGGGCATAAACGGCAAAGTTTTATCGTTCAGCAACAACCAAGGCCTATTAGCGCTTTCTCCCTTCCTTAGCATAATTTGCCACCTCTCTCATGCTGAGCAAGCACCTATCATTAACAATGCATCTGTCTCAATTAGGGCAATAATGCATTAACTCCTTCCTATTCAAGGAGCTCTGACGTCTTTCATTCTTTGGTATTTGTGCGGGTAACCTGATCAGCGCAGGAAAAGCTTGTTTCACAAGTGTCTGTGTGTCTTCTGAAAGGATTTTCATGTGCATTGCACCTGCTATTGTGTTTATTTATGAGTTAATGTGCTGGCAGTAATGCTAACATAACATGCTGCTGTTTGCTCCAAGAAAGGTACAGTATATTTAATAATATGTGATGTGGCAGCTGTAAACTTTAAATCGTATTTTGACAGTTATTGGAAGAAATAAAAACCCCAATGAAAATAAGCCATTGCTTTTATTTCTTCATAAGCTGAAAAACAAGTGCTCAATTTATAAAACACAGTATTGTTCTGCATGTCCCCAGTTCTTAAGTGTTTCAACAGCTAATGCAATTCAACAACCATTTTTGGCTGACAAACTCAGCTTTGACCAGTAGATTGCCCTCCATTCACATTTGATCAAATTGCCTAGCCCTCTCCAGAGCGGGTTTAGTGTTCAGTGTTTCTTGGATGCATTCAGACCTAGTTCAGCAGAGAGGCAACATTTCACCTAACATCATCCACCAGATGGCTACAGTTACATGGTTACACTACACATTACGATCTGGGAAGCAGTTAATTTCAACTGCTTTAAAAGGGCAGGCAGTTTCAAAAGTTACTTGGCAGATGATTGGATGAATCATGTCGGGCAAACTTCAAAGAGCAAAAATAAAAAATGTACAATTGGGAAAGTCCCTCACTGCCAACACCTAAGCCACAACACCTAAGCAACACACGTCACTGGAGTGTTCATGAGGTGTACGTAACTTACTGCCCAGCGCTACCGGCTGGCCACCGTTACAGCCACCCCGCTGACGCCAGCGTCCCAGCGACCCATTGTGTCATTGTCACTTCTCGAGTCTGGCTGAACCCGAGCCTGCCTGCCTGCCTGCCTGCCTGCAGCAGCTGACACTGCCTGGTGCCCGAGAGCAGCCGGAGACGCCGTGAGAGCCTGCATCTGATCTGACGTGGTGTTCATCCAGCCTGATGCCACGGGAGAGAAACCGGAAGGCTTACCCCAAAGAACTGCTTTCAAAAGACCACACAATGGAGCTCTCTCTCTCTCTCGCTCTCTCTCTCACTCACACACACACACACACACTCACACGTAAACACAGGGGAGAGAAAGCTGTGCGTCTATTCCCACAGCAGATGCTGAGGAAGTGGGAGATTCTCAACGATGAAAAATACTTTTGGGTTTGACGTTTTCATCACAGCATCCTGCCAGACAGATGCTTTCAGGGAAACATGAGGTGGGGTGTGAGGGATTTGAGCAAGATTCCCGTGGGTTACCGCTCAATGCAAGTACTTGTACACCGTACAGGCTTTTTTTCTAAAACTCCTATACGAGTTTCCCTTTCAAGATGTCTGCCTTCTCCTCTGGGCTGGCTTGTCAGCGGTGCCGGATAGTGGGCAGCTAACATGCACATCTCTATTTTAAAAGGGGGATTTACATCTGTCTTGGATTGTGTTTTGAGTTTCCATGCCATTTCTCCTGGCTCTGTTATCTTGTTTGCCTGTCAATCCCTCCAAGACAAGTGTCAAGATGTCGCCTATCTCTCATGTCAGCTCGACATCTGTCCCCCACTGTGACTTCTTGTCTGACAGCGATGTAGAATGCCGTTTGATGCGTGGTTATAAAGGAGCGCTCCTCTATTAAATAATTGTGCTTCCCACAACCCCTAATGCCATCCCTCCACACACCACAAACAAGCTCACAGTTTATGTTATAGTGTGCAGAACAGCGCACATTGCCGTAAGAGGATAGTGGGCGTGCACTCTTAGAATCCCAAACTAAAACATCTTTGTAATTCCGGTTTTAACCACAAGGTGTCCCGTCTAAGGATAGATATAAAACCCTTTTAAAATGTCAGCATATGTATTTTGATACAATATGTAGAAAATCGGGAACAAACAACATGAAGATTGAGATGCTGCAATATTTGACAGAGGATTGGAAACCGTTCTTTTATGTGTGTGTGTGTGTGTGTGTTTTTTTTTTTTTTTTTTTTTGGCATCTGCTCCACCGTAAGGATTGCCAGTGCAAGACAGTATAATGAGATAAGGCAGAGAGAAGGGAACGCGATTGAAGGAGAGGATTTGGAACTACCAAATTATCCCTTGGCTCCCGGTGTGAGTGCAGATGCCTGGCAGAGAGTTAACGCTAAACCTGGCGTAAATAAACAGTTGGCTATAAAGTACACAACCAAAAACCACAAGGTGGGGAAAACCACAAACACCTACAGCACACTCACTTTGAAATATTGTCAATATACGACACACAGCCCTCCGTTGTTACACCTGTCACATATGAGTGCCTGAAAGCTCTGGGAATATTTTTAGAGCTGTTTATGGTAAATGGACTGCATTTATATAGCACTTTGCAGTATTTTGCCTCACACACACACACACACACACACACACACACACACACACACACACACACACACACACAACGATGGTGATTGCTGCCATGCAGGTTGCTGCCAACCACTGGGAGCAGTTGGGGGGGTAGGGGTTTAGGCATCTTGCTCAAGGATGCTTACAGGTGTGTCATCACCGGGGTGTGAACCCACAACCAACTGGCTGGGAGCCCAGAACATCCAGACCACTAGACCATCCTGCCCGCCCCGTTTAGTCAACGGACATGAAAAGCAGAACGAACACACACATTTACCTCTGCAGTGTGTAAAAACACTGCTAACATGGCTTCTTTTCCAGTCTCAAGGTGGACAGCATTTTGTTGATAACAGCGAGCAAGCACACAGCAGTCAAGCAGATAGACAGAGCGATAACGGCGCGGGGGAAAAGGTTGCATCCGAAAGCGTTGTTTTTCACAGAGAAAACAGCCACATAAACCATCTTCATAAGAGGCAATTACTTCCAGATCTGCCAGTGTGGCCCGACTAAGCCAATCAAACAGCATGATGGGGCCTCTCAAGGCCCTTTTCTATGCCGCTAACCTTGTTAGAAGTGCAGCTAACACTTGGAAGCACCCCACCAACCTTCAATTGCAAAGTGACCCTGGAGCACTATCTTTTAGCTACACCGCTTCATGCTGTCAGCTGGAGCCGGTCCGTGCTAGGCTAGCTATAGTGTGCAAGCCAAGGGTTCTGAGTAAGGACGTGTGATTTATGCGCTGTGCAAGAGCTGTGTTGCCTAGCCTACACGTAGACGTTATAGCTACCTCTCTCGTACCATCTATTTTTTTACTATAAAACTGCCGCACATTGTGCACAATTTATTATAAATTCAAATTCATAGCTGTGCCAAACACATCACCCTCATAAATATATCCTGTAGATGGGGTTACTGCACAAAATGGAAAGGGTCTATAAGGGTTGAGAGGCTTTGGTGAAAATACAATGCAGTATATTTGAGTGGTGGGAAAATCACACACTCCACACCCACATTGAGCACTAGTCCCGGACTCATGGTTAAATCTGGTGCCTCAAAGTCACAAGTCAAGCCTGGCAGCGAGTGCACATTTTGTGGGCTAATAGAACACGGAAAAGGCAATAAATAACTGATACCTAGATTAACAGGTATTAACATTTCACCAAGCGCTGTGACTCACAATGTAAGACCGGAGATGATAATTAACGTGGATTATAGTAGGGCGGAAGAGAATGTGCAGACAGACAGACAAACAGACAGACAGACAGACAGACAGACGAATTCAATTGCCCACTATAGCTTTAGTAAAGGCAGAGAAAACCTTGCGACAACAAAGGCCACAAAATTGGGCAATTGGAGGATGGGTTCTCCAGCCATTTTAGGTTCACCTTTGACTGTTATTTGTGACTGTTTGCAGATAATGGTAGCATTGATTTCAGCCTCTCTTGAGGCTTTCTGTGTCCGTTTGAGGAAAAGGGGTAACCTGGATGAAATGCTTTTACAGAATAGGAATTGAAGGGAAAAACAAATGTGTCTGTCCATCCATCCAAGAAAAATAATTATTAATACAATATTACAATTCACCAACTGATAAAATTCAAATAATTACTCAAAACTTCTAATTTTCATAAACATTCTGTAAAATGAAATTCTCTTTAATCTTGGTGGTATTATTTGTGTTTGTTATTATATAATTCTGTTGATACACGCACACGAGCACGCGCACACACACACACACACACACACACACACACACACACACACACACACACAATGCCAAACAAGCTTGCATTTTTGACCAGATGATATACTGCCACCTATTGAACTGATTATATAAGTACTGGAAAATAGCTTTTTCAGTCAGTCATAATAAATGAAGAATATTAGAAGTAAATTGTTACCTATTTAGCCTTTTACCAACAATGATGTATGTGTGTAATCATTTTTTTCTTTAGATAGCCCTCACTGCATCACCATAAACATGTAAAATGTGTTAAACTGTGGCCTAGTGGATGACATATAAGCCTACAGTGTTGGCCTATATAACCTTCGACTAAAAGCGAGCGCAGCATTTCTGCTTTTTATGCAGGGTATTAGTATTTAGTTTGAACGTTATACGGGGACCTGTCCATGGTGCTGAAATTCGTGCAGTATGTTTAAACAGATCCCTCCATTGGCCTACATGTAAACCTTCCTAATATTGAAATTAAGTTGTCTCCGTATGCAGTGTTGGGCAAGACACATTGAAAATGTAGTGAACAGAGTTACAGTACCAGTTACTCTACGTTAAATTAAGATACACTATACCCTCAATATAAATTTAGCAAACTAAGCTACAGCAACACGGCAAACTTAGATTACTACATTTAAAAAGTTTCGCTGGTACTGAAAAGCTATTTGATAAAGCAAACAGCTCAGCTACCGCCACGCTACTGATGAATGTAGTTTAACTAGTACTGCCCAACACTGCCCGTATGTATCACACCTATTTATCCACCTATATAATCCATATTTTACCAGAGTTAGAGTTACATGTGTATTATTGTTGTGGTCATTACAAACTACACACACTCACTTTAATGTTTATATTAAAGTGAAAACATATCGGTGGAGGTCTGGAACTGGAACTTGAATGATCCTACTGCTAATATGGGCGTTAGCCTGGATACAAGTTGTTCAAATACATCGTCTTCAGTGAGTGGAAGGACGGTGATTTGCTGCCACCTGGCGTTCAAATCGGTCCAAATCAACTCAATGACAAAGACAAACAAAAAACAACTGATGACGTAACTTCCGTCTGACTTCCTGTTTTATTTTTCCTCCACATTTAAGAAGCGTTTTATAAACACAACTTGAAGGTAATGAATATTATGCTACACTATAATCAGCCTACAATAGTCTACGTTTCTCTACCAGTCCGTGTTTATTTTACGGATAGCTTTGTCAATATGTTTGAATTCCTTCCTATTGAATTTCTAAGGTAAAAACGTTTTGCTTATTGTAGCTATGTTAATGTAGACTGCCAAACAAGCTACGGTACGGTACAGTAAAAATTGATGGTGCACGAATGTAGGTCATTAGGAAGATTGACTACTAAACCATTAATACAGTGTGCTTGGTTTGTTAGACATAAACAACACTGCATTATGTCGGTCGTTAGTCAAAAGTCCACACTGCTCCGGAGCAAAGCTTTGCTCTGTACAACGTCCCTTAACCACTGTTCACTGCACAACATGTCCTTGGCTGCGTGCTCAGTCCTGTTCGACTCTACCGTGTATTTCACTTCCACTGGTAGAGATTGGTCTCTTATCTTTGATACGTTTGCGGTGAAATACACTGCCACTGTGTCTTTGGGAATCGGTGTCCTGCGGGTTGGGATGCTGAACAGTACGCGGTAGTGGAAGAGGATGTGATGGTCTTCTTCATAGCGGCCTAGGTAGCTCATGCTGAATATCCAGTCCGGATGCAGCCTCCAGGTGCGAATTATCTGCATTATCTGATGAGTTCCCTGATCGACTGTGAAGTCGCGACAAGACACCCAGTTAACGTTCCCATCGCGTTGGTCAGGGAGACACATCTGCTCGCTGAGTCTGACGACAGCTCGACTTTCCACAGTTGTTTCTACCAGTTCCTCGACGGCGAGACTGTCAGCAGATGACTTCACGGCCTCTTCCATTCCCTTTAACATGGTTTTTAGCTAATAATGTTCCCTGTTTTGAGCTAAACACGTGTGTGCAGGCCTCAGTTGGAAACCACGTAGTCAATACTCAGTTGTGTTGGGTTACCATAACAACTTGTGTTCTTTCAGCAACACTATCGATGACGTCAATATCGTCACGTAATGAGCCTTCAAAATAAAATAGCCAATGTCAATATATTGAATTGTGTATAATTCGTTGTACAGACAGTAATTCACAAAGATTTCATGATATTGCTTTATGTTTCTTGAATGCAAGGAGCAATTAACTGAAAAATTATATGTAATCGTTAATTTCATATACCATAACAACCAGAGAGGGGAGAAGACCTTCTGCGAGTCAGATGGAGCCCTCTGTTGGAATTCTTTTGAACAACAGTTAATCGTATAATAGGCCCAAGTGTTTTTGAACCACTGTACAAGGAATATTTAGCAAAACTGCATTATGTCAGATGGATTTGCATTAATACCATTTATGTTTATCATGTTTAATCATAAGTGTACTAAGTGTATTACAATTCTTTTTAGATTCAATTGGAGCCCTTCCCAACATGACGGTGCCACAGAAGCCACAGTAGCCACAGTAGCCCAGCCAGGCGGCCTCCCAGAATGCTATGTGGCTGACCGCACAGGCCGCAGCCCGGTGCCGTTGTCGCACACGTTTCCTCGCTCCCGCCCCATCGACGGCTGCATGTCGCGGATCAGAATTGCTCTGGACAGCGTCACCAAGGCCGTGGGCAGCGCTGACATCTTCGCCAAGATCTCCCGCCTCAGGCCCTCCGGCACTTCCATGAGTGCCAACAACACCACCGCCCGCTCCGACCGGGACCTGGCGAACCGCCAAGTGAGTCCTCCCACCTCTACCGTCGCTGTGGAGATGGCGGCGAAATCGCCAGAGCCGGACCGGAGCGCCGTCGGAGGATTGCCGGCGGTTGTTGCGGCGACGGCGAGCCCCACCACTGACGGTGGCGTCGTGGCCAGACAGACGCTTCAGCTGTTCCACCCGGCCAGCCCCCCGGCTAACATGGAGGACACCTGCAGCGAGCTGGCACAGCACGTCAACGCGTACTTCGCCGCCGACGCACTGGCTACAGGCCCCGCCCCCTTCCTAGCCTCCCCGGTGGCTCCAGCCCCACCCCTCCCTCCCACGGCCGAGGGGGCCATCCCTTCCCCTCCCTCATCCCCAGTCGCCCCGGCGACCACCGCCTCCACCCGGAGGGGCCTCACCCAGTACCTGTCGCACCCCCGGCCGAGCGTGCAGGCCTTCGTGGGCAGCTACATCGCCCCGCTGGTGCCCAGCTACATCGCCCCGCTGGTGCCCAGGTTCAGGGGGGCCGCGGCCGAGCAGGACAAATGCCCACCGGCGCCAACGCCAAGCCCCGCCCTGGGGGATGCTGGCGTGGGGAAGACAGGGGAGGAGGGGGAGGGAAGGGGGGAGAAGGATGGGGGGGAGAGCGCAGAGCGGAAGGCCAAAAAACAGCTGCAGAGTCAGAGTCAGAGAGAAAAGGTAGGTTGTTTTCTACAACTGTGGGGAAAATTAAGAGGCCACTACGCATTTGTTAAAAATGCAATAGTCTGTAAATACACTGTAAATGTGAAACATTTTTTATATAGAAAAAAATCTCTACATTTTATTCTGAAAATACATATATTAAGCAACCAAATGTTTTAATGTAGGCATACATAGTATAAATCAGAGAAACTGCTGCAGTGGTCTTATTGTTTCCACTGCTGTATGTCCACTTTTAAAGTTAGGCAGTGAAAAAACAAGAATAATAAAAAGTAGATGAGGACAGTGGATATCTTTTGGAAATGTGCATTTGACGGAAACGTTGATCTTGACTAGCTTGCATGGATTTAAATTATCCGAGCAAGTTACACCGTGCTGTATATTAATAACACCTGGTTAATTTTGAAACTATTGCAGCAACCTTTAACCAATCGGCATTTCTACAACTGTTTTGATACACTCATCTAGCTCTACCACCATTTGGAAACATGCTTAACTTCAACTCCATCTCACTACCCCACCCTGATTGATTGGACCGCCAGCAGGGTTGCTGTGGAAACAATAAAGAGAACAGGGTTTCCAGACTGAAAACAAATGAAGCTGAGAGCAATAGTTAGGCGTAGCCAGGCGAGCTCATTCCACCCCAGTCAAAAGCTAACCAATTAGCTGTGGAGGAGGTCTGTGGTTCTGGGGCTTCCTTCAGACATTTGTCCTCTGCTCAGATCATTGCTAGGGTGAGCGTGGACAACCGGACCCGGACACTGGTGAAGGGCTTGAGGAGGGTCACGGACGCCAGCCTGCTCACCAGCCGCATGGAGGAGCTTCGCCTGCACCTACTGGAGTTTCCAGAGACGGGGGGCGTGGCCGTCAAGGTGGGACCTCGTGGTGGTGTTTGTCGTCTTTTGTGATTTTGTCTCTTGATAAGATTTGCTTGACACGTTCATACGCCATGTAATGTTATTCACTCGTCGCTACTTGTTTGTAGACGTGTCAGGCTGTGGTTGCCTAGGGATCCGTGTTGTATATTTCCCGACCAAAATGTTTCCTTCATCAATGTCCGTGTCGATCAGCAATATCCTGATCCTAAATCGGTCCTTGCCTCAACTTGATATTAGTTTATCATGTTACTTTCCCATGTTGCGTCACCAATGGTTATTTCATTGCTACATGTCGCTGAATGAATATCTGTAAGCCGAGTCTTGGGTACAGTGTAGTATCTCAAATTAGGCAGGGTGGTGGAATGCAGAGAACCAATCATGCATTTAGCAGCAAATTGAATTTGCTGTAATAGTTCTTGGTTTGTCTGAAGTGGTTTGAAAGAAAACAGAATAAACAAATGAATAACAGTCATCAGTCCTTATTACCATGTCACCACTAATTCTATGAATTCTAATGATTCTATAGGATATGTAGGTTCATCAACAGCAAAAATATACAGTAATACAGTAATATACATACGTATACACACATAAGTACACAAATACCTGTGTGTATATATACAGTATATAGAGATAGATAGGTGTGTGTATGTATATATATATATATATATACACACACACATGATGTATACAGAGAATTGATACAGTATCGCGCACCGTAGTATCGCGGTACACGGGTGTATCGATATATTTTCTAAAACCCCTAGTGTCTGGTCTCCCCCCCCCTCCTTTTCCCAATTCCTCTATCTGCAGGAGGGCCTGCTGTCATGCCTGCTGCGCCTGGGGCAGACCGGGGACCCCCCATTGCAGGCCAGGGTCAGGGAGGCCCTGGCCCTGGTGGGATACAACAACCCCGTGAAGGGCAGGGGGATTCGGGTGCTGGCTATCGATGGGGGCGGAACTAGGTGAGGCCCTGATGGACACTGCACGCAGGCATTAGTAATGGAAACGAGAGAATGATGGACAGTGACGTTTATGTCCACCACTAGCTGTCAGTAGCGGTTCTGGGGTCTCATTTATAAAGGTTGTGTCCGCACAAAACAGGGCTAGAAACGTGCGTACTACACTTTGCACGCAAAGATTGTGTTCTATAAAAAACAAACTTGACGGGAGAATGTGCGGTCCTCTATGCATACTTTGAAATGGGAAACTGCAACTCTAATGGCAGCAGGAAGAATTTTGATGTTTTAAAATGAATAACACTGAAAAGTAGATAGAAATATAACCTCATCTCACGTACAGCAGGGAAGTCGCTATGAACTTTAAGTATAGGCTATCTAATATTAGAAACACCTAACAATGTGTAAAACAATAACAAATAATTTTTTTATACCACAAAATGCAAGATGTTTTTTTTTTCAGCTCGCAGAATGTTAGTGCAAATAAAACATTGTAAATATCTCTTGCTCTCTCAAAAGGTTTGATGGCACTATGCCACAACCCTTTCCCCAGAATCCATTGCCTTGTGTGTGTGTGTGCTGAATGAAGTTTTGCAGTTTGTGTTTTAGCTTTAAGGTTGGCCTTATTAGTTTTGGCGTGTTATGGAACAATAACTACTGAATTGATTCAGACAACAATTACGATATTGATTGGACACCCTTACAGAAAGATCCACATTGAATGCATTGCTTTTATGCTGAATCGATGGAAAATATCAGTGTTATATGTACGGGTGTTGCTTTTCCTACACGTTACTTTCGACTATATCTTAGCTACATAATAGCTATCTCTGTTTTGTTGGTGTTTGATGATAGATAATTGTGGAAGTCATATTAGATCACAAATTTAAAGGAAAACTGGCGTGGGATTTGCGTGCGCATTCTTTTATAAATCAGAATATTTTTGTGCGCACGCACTTTCTGTGTTTCGTTCGTACGGAACATTCTAGTGTGAATTCTACACACACTTATGAGACCCCTGGTGTATGTGTGTAATCCCATGAATTGGACACAGCCAAGTTTCACTGAAGACACGTGACGAGACTGTTAGCGGAGGAAACCAACATTAATACGTAATATTATGCCTTTCTCTTACATTTGCTGTTAGCAGTGGCAAATGCTGTGTGATGTATATCTTATCGGAATACCGGAAATGCGTTTAAAAATCATATCACCGTTATATCTATATATATATCGCGATATGTATATTGATATTTAAATATTGTCCAGCCCTAGGTGATACTATTCCTGCAGTGTTTTTAAATGTTTGTTGGCTGGTCCTAGAGGTCTGATGGCACTGCAGACCCTTCACAGACTGCAGAAGATGACGGGCAAA
>JAOEGT010003119.1:0-11363 GCA_025447795.1 Speoplatyrhinus poulsoni
ATAGGTTCATACCTGCTGTTATAGGTTCATACTGTACCTGCTGATATAGGTTCATACCTGCTGATATAGGTTCATACCTGCTGTTATAGGTTCATACATGCTGATATAGGTTCATACCTGCTGTTATAGGTTCATACATGCTGATATAGGTTCATACCTGCTGATATAGGTTCATACCTGCTGCTATAGGTTCATACTGTACCTGCTGATATAGGTTCATACCTGCTGTTATAGGTTCATACCTGCTGCTATAGGTTCATACCCCAGGCCCAAGGTGGGTACAGGGAGGTGCTCTGAGCTGTTCCAGATCCTCTGCTGGAAGCATGCGCACACCAACCAAGGTGTCATGACTAGAGAGCCAGGTCTGGTGCCGAGGCTGCCCCGCTCTAGTGCTCTAGCCCTTAGGAGGGCTTGGCTCTGCCACTGGGGGTGGTAATGAGCGCCAGTCTCTCCCCCTCCTCGGCTCCGGTTTGGATTCAAATCAGTCAACTCTCCTCCTCCACTGATCAATCATCTACGCCCATTGGCCCTGATTCTGGCTCTTAGCATCAGATTATCACTTTGTCTTAGTCAGATGGAGAGAGTGCATGTACACTGTGCTTGTCCCATCACTGGTTAACTGGTTAATGCTGCTGTTATTTAGTGCTGCTTGTTTATTACTGGTTGTTTTAGGGAAACATCAAAGTTTAACTGCTAAATCTGATGGCAAGAAGAAAGATCTAATTGGGTAAGTTCCACCTAATCTAATTAGGTAGAATGTAAGACATACCTATCAGATGTGTAACATCTTCAGTACTTCTTCTTGTGCAGGGCTTGTAAATAAGAAGCTACGGTCACGTCTGGACCAATAGCGGCAGAGCAGTGAGCACACAGGAGTGTTTCTGACGTGCCAAAGTGAGGTTAAGTGGGCCTTTTTGCTTTAATGGGCAGCCCACAATAACAACAGTAACACTGTCACACACACTGGCCTCTTTTACTGCCCTGGCCTCTGAAGGACTGATGTGTCTCCCCAAGCAATGGGGACCCCTTAAAGTCCCGTTGCAACCTGAGCCTGGGACCAGATTTATGGGTGTTTTCAGCTTGTTACGGCAGATTTATCTCCACGATAAATAAGAACAACAATCTGGAGAAATCGTTATGGCGAGAGTACTGGAGGCTTCTCAGGCTCCACTCTGATAGGACGGAGGAGAAACACTAGGCCAACCTGGCCCTCAGCATGCTAGCTCCAAGAGACCTCCCGCCATGCAAAGCTAGCTAGGACACTCCTGCTTGTCTCATTGAAGCTTTCCTGTAGAAAGTAGCAATGTCAAACATTTACTCTTTTTTCACATCTACTGTATATTTCTGTACTTTCCCCACGCTGTGAGTAGCTCTACAGGTTAATTATTCCCTCCTAATAATTTCAGAAGATTGTAAATACAACAGGGATGTAAAAAGAACCTGGCAGCATCCTGCTGGTTAAGCAAGAAGTTCCCATTACCTGCCGTTAAATTGTGGGGAGAGTCTCAGCATTATTTGTACCAGCCCGGGATTAGCAGCGAGCTTCCCCGCTATCGTAAAAGTGGCGCTGCGTAGCGCAGCGTTCCGACGGGACAAAGACGTTCAAGATCCTAGAGGCTGACTCTGACGTTGGAGACGCCTCCGCGTGTCAACGCGTGACAGGGGGTTGACTAGCGGACAGGGGTCAGCAGCGTAGCGGAGCACAGCAACGAGGACAGACGCCCGGGCGAGAGCAAGACATCTTCATTCCCCAGCGTGAGCGATCCCCCTCCCATTCGCCACGCCTGGCCCTGCTCTGCGCCAGCGCGTCTCCTTAAGCAGGCTTGACCGCCCCGCAGGCACACACGGGCCGGTCAAGCCCCAGGCGGGGGGATTTGGGATGTGACAGCGTGATCAATTTCTGTGATTCATCGTGGACTCTCCAGACGGCTGAAAGACGAGAGCCTAGCAGGAATGCTGACAACGAAGATGGGCGCACAGCCGCCACAGCCATGAGCAGGGGTTCCAGGACCTCTCTCCTCGCCACCCCCAAAATAACAGTGCCAGACTCACGACCACCACAACCCCTAAGTAGTACAGTAGAATGCTATTATTTGATCGTATTTTATTTTTAAACTAGTCGCAGAATACATCAAAGAAGTGGACTACTAAAAATGATGGCTAAAATATGCTATTTATAATCATTTTTAAATGTTATATAGTGTCTGAAAATCATCTGGAAACCACCTTTGATGTGTCTCGCGAGATCCCGGGGGCTCCCGTCCCTGTCTGACTTGTAGATTAGGAGGTCATGGCAGGACAGGGACAGTACACCATCATCACCATCATCATCATCACCATCATCATCATCATCATCATCATCATATCATCATCACAACATCAATAAGAACAGAGGAATCCACATAACACACAAATGTAAGCGGTATAGTGTGTAAATAAATAAATAAGATGTCTAAAATCAAGAAATAAGATGTTTATAAAAAAATAAGATGTGTAAAAAATCTATCTGTCTGTCTGTCTGTCTGTCTGTCTGTCTATCTCATGCATTGAACAGAATGAGATAGTATGTCTAGTGGGAACCTGCAGCCGGTTGTGGAGTACAGCCACGTACTTGCTATGAACCATGTGCAATGTGAGGAACAGCAACATGAACCATGTTAGCCTTGTAAAGCGACGACTTTATATTCTCAGGAAACCGTTAGATTCCTGAGACGAGAACTAACTCTGGGAGGAGAGAACAGGTCTGCTGAAAGATACAGTAGGTCTTAATGGTCTATGTTTACTTATTTTATGTATTGCATTTTTCTTTCAAAGTCATTGTCAATCATTTCACTACAGAGCTGACATACAGTAAAGAGTCAGACAGACAGACAGACAGACAGACAGACAGACAGACAGACAGACAGGCAGGCAGACGTTAGTTTTGACCCAGAAGATAAAGTAACATGCCTGTTCTTGCTGTTCCCTGATTGGTCCATCCAGGCCATTGGTCAGTTCTGTTTCATGTCCAGAGTGCCTATGAATGACCGGAACAGCTGCACATTTGTGCAGATGTGGGTCAATAATGTCTGTCATAATGTCTTGTAAATCTTGGTGGTGGATGGAGCAGAGGAATATAATCTGAAGAGTCCCTCCCCCGGAATTCCCAACCCATTCCTTGGCTTCCCAGCCCTCGAAAAACCCTGACTGTCAAAAGCTTTGGACCACAAATAGGATCATTGTTAGACGCCAGAGAGTCTAATATGTGACAATACAGTACTTTTCAGTGTATTGATCTTGTCTTTGTACTGTAGTACATGACTGGTATATACTGGTCTAGCATTGGTCTACACTGGTCTATATTGGTCTATATTGGTCTGGTGCTGGTCTACACTGGTCTACACTGGTCTATACTGGTCTGGTACTGGTCTACACTGGTCTACATTGGTCTGGTATTGGTCTACACTGGTCTGAACAGGACATGACTTGCCGTAAGGATGCCTGCTGCACTGCCTCTTTCAAATAGAGGCAGTGCATATATCTCACACACACAGACACAAACACACACACAGTCCAAATACACAACCCTGTGAAAACACTGAATGTCTGTAAACCGGCCAGCCAAATATATGTACAGCTGACTGTAAACACAGCATGTCACCCTGTTAGCACTGTGTGGAGCTGTACAAAGCACGAGTCAGTCAGGGCTACGGAGCATTCAGCACACAATTGGTACATTCTGGAATAACCACACGGGTAAATGTCCTAGTAATATGCTTCATAATACATAGGAACACATTAGCACTAAATCTTAAGTATATTGATACTGTTAGCCCCAGAAAGACACAACCGTTGCCAAGATAGTCCAAAAACGTTTTTTGGTGTTCATGATCAATGTGTATCTAATCATGTTTAAGGTGTTAAGGTGTTAAGTCTGCATTACTGTGCAAAGTCACAGTCCTTGCATGAGCTCACAACTTACAGATGACATAATGGGCCCTATCTTACAGTTTACACATAGGGCCCTATCTTACAGTTGACACATAGGGCCCTAGCTTACAGTTTACATATAGGGCCCTAGCTTACAGTTTACATATAGGGCCCTATCTTACAGTTGACACATACTGTAGGGCCCTATCTTACAGTTGACACATAGGGCCCTAGCTTACAGTTTGCATATAGGGTCCTATCTTACAGTTTACACATAGGGCCCTATCTTACAGTTGACACATAGGGCCCTATCTTGCAGATGACACATAGGGCCCTATCTTACAGATGACATAATGTGCCCTATCTTACAGTTGACATATAGGGCCCTATCTTACAGATGACATAATGGGCCCTATCTTAAAATTGACACATAGGGCTCTATCTTACAGTTGACACATAAGGCCCTATCTTACAGTTGACACATAAGGCCCTATCTTACAGTTGACATATAGGACCCCATAAACGTGTTTGTGCCAAGACCCACCTAGAGAGCACAAATCTATTTAGAAACCTAAACACCAAGTACCGCTAACATAATTGTCAAAAACCTAACATTTTTAGCAAATGCTATACCTGTCTGTGTGGTTATTTTTGAGATTTTTGTTTTTAATAATAATGTCTGACAATATATCTCTTAATATGTAACTGCAAATATATTATGTCCTTTATCTTATAATATTATAAAAAATAATTTTAGAACATAGTGCCTAACAATGAATGATTATTATTTGGATTTTTCTTTCAGACTAGCCGAGATCAGACCATTACAACACATTTTTGCTTCAAATTATATTGTTTATTTACAGTTAAATATGAATATTATTATTAATAGCCTATAAAATGTTTTTGCTGCACCTTTGAAGCATTTCTATGATAGACGTCATGAAATGCCTTCATAGCCTATATAGGCATTTAGGATACATCAGGGACCATCAGACCGCTCCCTGTCATTATCACTCTAACTAGTTCTGTTAATTCACTATGACACATGTTTTAATGAATGCCGTAACACATGCAGCATGACTGCATTAGCTGCGGAGCTTAAGAAATGCTCATTGTTAGTATATAGAGGGTCCCGACAGTGACTACTGACAGTTAAACCTCAATTGCTTCTATACTACAAAAAATGCCCTATCAAATATATTTGTTATGAGCTTGTTAATGCTTAAAACAAGCAAAACTGGCTGCCTATGCAGTAAGTGAAATTTACTAGATAAGATTTCTTAAATGTAGTGCACATTTACTTAAATTAGGTCACAAGATAAGTGACAACAAGTCCAACTAGATTTTAAACCTAGAAACAAGATTATCACACTAAGTTCGATATAGTTTTTGCAGTGTGTAAGCATGCCAGCCCCATCAGGAAGTGAGATACAGTAGCAGATTTTCATTGGCTGCTAGCATTGTCACTCACCGGTCTGTATACCTACAGTATGACATTAGTGCAGTGCTTTATTTACTATATTCAGTACTTGCATTTCTTTTAAGCAGAAGCTGTAGCCTACTTATTTACTTCATGAAGCTGTAGCCTACTTGTTTACTTCATGAAGCTGTAGCCTACTTATTTACTTCATGAAGCTGTAGCCTACTTGTTTACTTATTTAACATACCTACAATAAGTACAAACAGCCGTACTCCTTTCTTTACGTTTCCCAACAAATTCCTCAGTCTGATTCAACCACTGAGTTATGTAGCTGGCCGTCGTGCATGTCGATCAAAACGCCTGTCCTGTCAGGCAGGCTGGTCTTGACGTAGTTAGCCAACACTGTGCCAGATGTTATGCCAGGTAAAGGTTGGCTCTGCGAGAGTAGCCGAACCATCACATTCAAACTGAATGTGTATTGATACATACCGTTGTGATAACAAGAGTTGTGAGGCCTCTCTGAGCCCCACTCCATCCCCCAGCTTGCAGCTAGAAGCACTGAAGGAGTTGCTGTGCAGTAAATCTCCTTGCCAAAGATTTCCTTTGATTTCATCCACCCCCTTTGATTGCACATCGCTGTGGAAAGCCTCAAACAGTTATTTGGCAGTGTCAAAAAGGCAAATAGGGCGGGGGTCAAATGAAGTAAAGTTACAATAATTTCCCGTTCACAGGGGCAAATTTGTGAACATTTTGTTTCTGTTATAATTGTGGCCGTACACTTGTCTCCATGAAAGGATAGGGACTCCCCCCCCGACCTGGAATTTGGCCGCTCCAGCCCATATGCTTTGCTTCACATGGATCTGCTGTTTTATGATTTTAGCGGGCCATCTGGTCGGTCCGAGTCACTCCTGGGTCAAACAGTACTTTCACTTAGCATCACCAGAAGAGCAGCCTGGCGTTGTCGTGAGCAACAGCACAGGCATCGCTACAGACACACGTAAGCTAATAATCCTGTATGTTAGCACGTCTACAACTGGGTTAAGCCCACTTCAGCGTCCTGAAGTAGGAACTCTACCAAATGGTACCGAATGGCAAGTTTTTTATCAGATATGTTGCCTTTGGTCTGTCCTTGACTTGCAGAGCAACTCAAAATAAGACGTCAACAAGTCAGGGAATCGCCCCCTAAAGAAAAATAATAATAATAATATAATTGGCCATTAGTCCTGTGTTAAGAAAGGCGTGAGATTTAAAATGGACATCTATTAATCCCTCAGGGGGGAAACAGGAGTCAGCTGGTGTTGTAGAGATGCCACATCTACATACTTGACACATAGGAGGGGAGCATTTACACTAATCCCTCGTGACAGTACAGTGAACACACAGATCTATCTCAAATACCATCGAACCATGGGAGGGTCAGAGAAGGATTTACAATGTGCAGTGTGGCAAACAGAGATTAGGAAGCCTGTGAATGTATATGTTCCACCTGTTGGCCTTTGAGCGTAGTTATAAAAGCAATAGAAGTAGTTAAATACGGCACCACTGAAAAATGATTGATGATGATGATGATGATGAAAATTACATTTTAGAGAATACAATCCTAAAATACTTTTAAAAAATATTACAATTATTGCAAGAACAAATTCAAAGTAATTTTTAAAGAACCTCAAAAATAATGCATAGTATATTGACTCCTGAATACATGCGCAATTTATCAAATCAAATCAAATCAAACTTGATTTGTATAGTCCATTAGCACGTCAAGGCTTCTTTAAGTAATGGTTTAACTAGGGCTATTTTAATAAAATAATAGTGCCAGTGTAAAGTGAATCGTTGACAATTATGTCCTCCTCAATGCAATTATTAATTATTTACAACATGTTGTATGGGATCTAGTGAGCAGGTGGATGACTAAAGATTCACTTTTACTTTATTTATGTGTTATTGTCAACAACTAGGCTAAAAGTGTCCATGCAAGTTCTACATGCTATTGAAGGAAATGGAAATAGCAATGTCTTTTTTTGGTTTACATCTCAAGGTGTTCTTGCAATTTGGACTTTCTCCATTTCCATTACTTTGTTTTTAGTGTATTAGTTTCATCATCCCTCCAAGGATGTTTCTGTTGTGTTATCATCTGGGTTTTTAATGGAGCTACAACATTAACTGTTGAGCTTAATCTTGTGAAAAGGTTGTTTACAAAGTCATCTCTGGAAGATGGTAGTGGAGGCAGAGAGGTATTGACAATAAGCTATTTCAGATGAAAGATAACATTTTTAACTGTATGCATTTTATGTAGGGGGTCAAAGCAGCAAAGAATATACAGAAGGGTCTGACATACCTACATCAACAACAGAAGATATTTACATGTTTAGCCCCGCGAAATAACCAGATTTAGTGCATGACCATGAGTGTGGGTTGGCTCCTTGACATGTTGAATGAAGCCCATAGAATTTAAAACCTCAAAAATATCTATCACTTTAGAGTCTGACCTATTGTCAAAATGTATATTAAAATCACCTGAGATAAAAACCATATTTTGTATAAATCATATAAAGAACATCAGAGAAATATGTTAAAAAAGTAGAGTTTGGCCTTGGAGGTCAATAAAGTGTACAACAAATACAGGTGGCTTACATTGTAGTAGTAGAACATGGTGTTTAAAGGAGCTGAAATCACCAGTAGATATTTGGTGTCCATTTACAGTAAGGCTGTTACTTGTAACTTACAATAACAGAAGTATTTATTTAATTTATTTATTTATTTATTTATTTATTTAAGTCCTATGACACTTTCGGTGCCAACAACATCAAGAGTGTTTTAGCCATGACAGGTAATGCTCCTTTACTTGGACAGTAACCAGAATCTTCTCCAAATATCATGCTGTTGACTCTGATCTATCACATCTTTCTCATATTCTCTATGAAGTGGCAGTTTATGGATGCACAATCTTCTTTTTTTTTTTTTTTTATGTATTTATTAATTTTTTTTTTTTTTTTTTTTTTTTTTTTTTTTTTTTTTTTTTTGGGGGGGTTACTTATTAATTTATGTCCACATTTGATATCGCTGACACAACTGAAATTAAATATGGCCTGCTAAAAAAAAAAAACATTATTACTGCACCCAAACATTAGATGCTATTACAGTCATGCACAATCTTCTAGCAGGTTCTGCATGGAGTTATATGTCAACCTCATAAGCACATCAGTCCGCTATTCACCTTCATCTATCGTCTAGCAACCGTTCACTAGCATCTATCGTCTAGCAACTGTTCACTAGCATCTATCGTCTAGCAACTGTTCACTAGCATCTATCGTCTAGCAACCGTTCACTAGCATCTATCCTCTTGCAACCGTTCACTAGCATCTATTGTCTTGTAACCATTCACTAGCATCTCTAGCATTCTTGCTAGCTGAGACAACAGTATTAACAAAAGCTCTTAGCAACCTAACAGAGGTCATAAAGGTAGTCATGGACAGAGATAGGGGAGGGCACTTGGAGCTGCTGTGTTAAACGTCAGTTCATGCGGGTGCCTGCCTCACAGTGCTCCACGGGTTCTGCCTGCTAGCTGTCCACCACATGGCCACGGTGGACAGCTAGCGATCCGCTGCCATCTGGCCGTCAGCACGTGCACACAGACTGAGACTTGGTCTCCTCCGGTGCTCCGGTGACGTCTTTATTAACGTCTCTGCGCCTGAAGCACCCCCGACTGACTCTGCCCCTCAATCACGCCGCGGGTTCCCTGCGCTCTCACCCCCCCCTCCCATCCTCTCCCTACCCCTCCCCAAAGCGTCTTCCCCGCAGCGCTGAGACCCTAATGGGAAACACTGGGGCCGGGTTTGAGTAAAGGTGCTGCTAAGTGGAACCTTGCTCCTCGCCAGCCTCCCGGGGCAGCCCGCACAGGCCATCCATCTTGTGAAGTTGTGAAGGGGGGGAGTCTACACACCTTGTCTGAATTATGGCCTTTTATGTTGCTCTCTGTGGATGGATCTATCTCACCCATGCTCCGATGTACCGTCTGGCCTCAGACGTGGCCCAGAAGGCCTCCCTCCCCCACCCTAATACCCCCAGCAGCGGGATGGGAGTGAGAAGGTCCAGGGCTGCGTTCAAAGACCCTGGTCTCTGACCAGTCCCGTGTGCCCATCAACAGCAGCTCTGGCATGGACACACTGCTCATTGTGAGCCCCTAACAGGTGCAGGCGTACAACCCATGGCCCAGAGGAGGTACATAAATTACATGGTGCCGCTGGCGCGCTAATCTGCCAAAGGCTTTGAAGGCCGAGACAAAGAATTATGAATTAGGTTTTGACTCCACCGCGACCATCAAAGGTTGTTACTTTCTGTGCAAGCTGCCGCCACAATTTTCCTCTCAACATGGTCTGTGTGCTCGACGGTAGCGCTCCTCTACTAAATGTTAAGATGAATGACTAATCACTCACGTCAGTGTGATAGTAGTACGATCGTGTCTGTGCTACGTAATACCGCTTAAAACCTCCCTCTGATTCAAATTACCGTTGAAACTATAGGGCGCACTAGATTATAAGGCGCACTGTCAATGAATGGTCTGTTTTCGATCTTTTTTCATATATAAAGCGCACCGGACTATAAGGCGCATTAAGCGAAAAAAAAAAACAGTCAGATAAGTCAGTCAGTCAAACAGCGCCTAAATATGGGAGCAGATGCGCAAAGAGAGATTGATTACCTATTCGGTTGAATGTATGAAAACTGCGATGCAAAGTGCAAGTCTTTTTGCGGTGAAAATTCTCTGCCTCTGAAAAGCAGGTGTAATCCCAGTTAGCGTGTACCTTTGAACAGGAGAAGCAATGGCAAGGTAAACCTGTGCAAGACGAAGACACCGGCCATGGAGAGACGTGCTGAAGGATTTGATTGCTTGTGTGATGTTAAAATAAATGCTTAGGTAGAATTATGCCCTTTATCTCTAGGTTTGATGATACATATAGATAGGCTATTTATAAATAGGCCAGAATGCTATCTGCACTCACCTTTACACAACGCTTACTAACGTACGTACTTGAGGCCCTTTCTCCCCTAATAGTCCTTCATATTGTCTTCTTAATAGTCCCTTATATTTTTCCCTTAATTGTCCCTCATATTGTCCCGTTAATAGTCCCTATTATTGTCTTAATAGTCCCTTATATTTTTCCTTAATTGTCCTTCATATTGTCCCGTTAATAGTCCCTATTATTGTCTTATTTATTCCTCATATTGTCTTAATTATTCCTCATGTTGTCCCCTAAATGTCCTCATCATGTCTCGGTGACAGACGGAGGCTTGTGATTGGCCCCCGGCTGGCGTGTGACGGACAGGCCCATTGTGGCTGCGGGGCACAGGGTCCTAGAGATGGCCCTCCCACCGCGGACCTGTCAGGGCGGGACAATGATGGCCCAGGGCCAATCACCTGTCAGGTGAGCGGTGGAGGAGCTGCACACACACACACATGTACACGCACACACACACACATACGCACACACACATGTACATGATGTTCACACACACACACACACACACACACACACACACACACACACATGTACATGCACACACACGTACTTGTACACGCACACGCGCGTGGGCACGGGCAAACACACACACACACACATACACCCATGTACACACACACACACACACACACACACATGTACATAGAAGTGGTCTAAACAGAAAGAGAGTTAATTGAGAGAGAGAGAGGTGGAGGTCTAGAGAGAGAGGGGGAGGTCTAGAGAGAGAGGGGGAGACAGTGGGCACTAGAAGCATCTCCCTGCTCCTGACAGCAGGTATAAATCATGGTGATTATGGGCCTGGTACACCTCCTGTTCCTAAGGACATCAGGATCAACCAGGAGTCTCTCTCTCTCTCACACACACACACACACTCTCTAACACACAGGTTGGCAGCACCGAGACTTTGATTAAGGAGTCCTGTTTTAATGGATTACAGTAAGAAATCTATTTATTATTTCTTGTCCTACAGTATGTTTCTAGTGTGTGTATGTGTGTGTGTGTGTGTGCGTGCG
>JAOEGT010003130.1:0-10000 GCA_025447795.1 Speoplatyrhinus poulsoni
GGTTGGAGCTGAGAGAGGAAGAAGAGATGAAAGGCTTGCTGTGTGTGTGTGAGTGAGCGTGTGTGTGTGTGTGTGCGTGCGTGCGTTAAAAGGTATTCAGGATGAACCACGGTGATGACACCAAGCTCCAGGATCGTGCGGGAGCCTTGCTTCTCTTCCGGACATGGTTGCCAACGCCGGTACTACGTCTGGGGGCAGAGCCATACTCCCCATCGACACCCATTCAAAAACCTCTTAAACGAACGTTAACATTGCTTGAACACCGCACAACCCCACATTCACCGCATTCTCAAGATTTTAAGCGAGTTTCCTGAAGCCCAGGAAAGCACATTTTTCTTGACGTCATCACGGAGAACGAGCAAAGTACGCGCATTGGAGCACACAAACGGAATATATTTTGCCTTGATTATTAACATATATTATGGCCCATGGATTAAACTAAACCAGGTATTAAAATATACGACTGCTAAGCTACAGGCCTAATGTAGCAGTAAGAGCTATTAACAGCATTAGGCAACATAAAGACCTAAATACATAAACTGTCCGATTCATCATTCCTTTATTTATTACATTCTTAAACCGGTCTAATGTTTTACAAACAACAAGCAATCTAATGAGGAAGATAGTACTACTAGCTGCTAGACCACAGCAGCTAGTCTGCACATTTGCTCGTTCATGTCGAATGCTTGTGCTCAGCGCTGTGATGTGAACACGCGTACGCGACTGCATGATTGCTATGACGTCTGCCCCTCCCCCCAAAAAAAAAAAAACTCTGATTAGGCTCCACCCCTATTGGCGCATGCGCTTTTGAGCCGTTTCAGTTTAAATGAATTTGCGCCATTCTGAAGCACCATATTCAGTTCTTATAATACAGCCATGGATGACACACACTTCCAGAGGAGAAGGTCCCCCCCTCACCACTGGGCCCACCTCCCTCTGACAGGGCCTGGTTCTCCCAGCACAACCTACATAATCAGTGAACCAGCGACCAGGGCCACAGCAAACCCCCACACCCCCCTAATCCGGCCGCTCACACAAGAGGACCACGGCCGCGCTCGGAGCCAGGCCTGACAGGGCTCCATCTTTAATCACGCCGGGGCCTTGGAAGAGAATAGGTGCCCCCCCCCTCCCAGCAGGGCAGCAGCCACGCTGCACCGGGCCGGCAGAGGCGTCCTGCAGCCTCCAGGGGAAGGGAAGAAAGGAACCACCATCTGGGTGTTAGTCATGGTTGAGCCAGGGCTGGGGCTGGGCTGGAGCTTGTGCGTGTACGTACCCACGCACTCACCCCCAGCTCTGCCCCCCTTTGGTCAAGAGTGGGATTGGTCATCCTGAACATTCTGAGGTAAGGAAGCTGGCTGCTGGAGGTGCAGGACCTGTGGAGGCATCTGGAGGAAGCCTGGGGCCTCTAGTCTGGTACACAGGCTCTACAGACACAACCAGGTGGGCTAACCCATGTAGGGATGTCACCAGAACCGATACTTCAGTACCAAGGCAATGCCAAAATTCTGAAAACATGACAGTACTGGTTTTTGTACAGTACCGTAGGTACCGGATATCCAACCTGGACGCGTACGGTACCGTGGAAGTGTAGCTGCAGCTCCGCCTCCACTCGTTGAAACGAAAAACAGCAAGACTACTTTGCGTTCCGGGCGGATTATCAGGGACTACTACATTCACAAAAAAAACAGTACAGTAAACTATGCAAACGGTGCCTTCAAACATTCCAGCCATAGTTTCCATCTTACCGACTGAGTAAAAAGTAAACAGTTCCGCAATTGTCATGCGACGCCTGGCGAAAACGAAACAAAATCAGCCTTGAGGCGAATAAAATATGTAGGACTATGTCGCATATTTGCGTTGCAAACATTCACGTGTGCATGCTGTAATTTACTACAATGCATTTTGCATATGCATAGAAATTCAACGGAATTAAACAAAGTCTCAAACCTACTACAGGTATTATTTTATGAAAGGTCAAACACAATCATGTCACAATCATGGCTGAAACACGTCTATTTAAGTTTTGTTTGCTCCTGTGTGGTTGGGATATTGGAAGAGCAGTATTTCAGTATTTTTGCTACAACATACCTTGATCCAGTGTTTAGCGCAATTGCTCTGTACTCGTCTCTCTTGGACGGTCTGTACGGTCATTTCAAATCGGCAATATTGCTGCACCGCTTGTTATTCCCATAATACCCGTGCCTCGAAGTAGTACTAGCCTTGAATGCAAACGTTATTGGTATTCCAACGCATTTACTGTTGGCGAGGTGATAAGCATATGTTGCTAACAGTGTCTAATAGTAAGTTATAGTAGTAACAGTATAACAGTAAACAGTAACAGTATAGTAACAGTTGCTTCACAAACTTTGCTGCATTGCCCATTATGCAACTGCATTTTGATTCTTCATATACTGTATGCGCCTTCATGTTGAAATTAAAATATTTTGGTATTAAATCCTGAAATCTGAATAACGCTAAGCTACGAAGAGAGAGAGAGAGAAAATAAATGACAAAAATAACTAATATGCAGTGAAATCAGTATATCTTTAAAAACTGATATACATGTTTGCTCATACCGCCCGGCCCTAGTACGCAGACAGAGTGCACAGCTCAATGCCTTGTGAGATGATAGCCATGCCTGCATGGAGCTCACATGCCATATAGATGTACTGTATGCATCTTAAACATTAACCAAGACTACTTTACACCACACACGATCTTCACCAGATGAGATGGGCCTTTCATTGTCCATCCTGTGTATACAGGATCCTGTATAATCCTGCGCTGACGGTTCCAGTCCCTGACTGAAGAGCTAGTGATGAAAGACACTTGGTCAGCCTGGAGAGGTGTGTGACCATGTGACCATGTTGTGACCACGTAGTGATGTAGGCGCTGCAGACCTCTGTATGATGGTGGAAAGAAAATATGTCCCGTTTATCTCAAGGTAAAGCAACCACTACGCTCCACTACGCAGGTAACACCTGAAGGAAATGTGAACAGCTGAAATGTAGGCTAATGCTACGATCTTCAAGAATGTTTACTTGCTTATACCATGGAGGGAAACATGTTCTGTGTAATGAATGCAACCACAGCTGAATTTTACTGCACTCATTCAGCACATTTCATTTAAAAGCAAGTGGCTTCTATCAAGCAGCCTAACTGGATAGAATACTTGAAGGACATCCAAGTACACATCGTAATGCGTATACTGACAGGGCCTTCTTGCCAGGTGTCACGTGGCATGACATGTGGCACTACTCTAGCGGGGACAGTGTGTCAGCTCAGGAACCATGTGCCACAGCTGTTAGTGGGCGCACGGTCACCTCCACCATCAAATGTCACCTCCAGCACAGGGCCTGATGGGGTTCTGTGGCCCCCGACACCCTCCAACACCTCCAGCACAGGGACTGATAGGGCTCTGTGGCCCCCCGACACCCCCCAACACCTCCAGCACAGGGCCTGATGGGCTCTGTGGCCCCCCGACACCCCCCCCAACACCTCCACCACAGGGCCTGATGGGGCTCTGTGGCCCTTCCCCCCCTCCCAACACCTCCAGCACAGGGCCTTTTGTGTTAGGCTCTCCACTCTCCAGGACCAATGACATAAACACCCACACACACACACAGGCATGCACACCCACACACACACACAGCCCCTATCCCATGTGAAGCTATCAGCAGCATCAGGTTAATCAGGCGACTGGCAGCTGATTCACCCAATCACACGAGACCAGCAGTGGTCAGGCCTGCTCAGCCTGTATAGCTGGCACACACACACACACACACAGGCATGCACACCCACATGCACACACACACACAGGCATGCACACCCACATGCACACCCACACACACAGGCATGTACACACACGCAGGCATGTGATTCATGTGTCACTGCGGTTACTGTAGGCCTACAGCCTCTGTTCTGCTGTGGTTCATTCTGCCACCAGTGAGCCAACCACAGCTTTAGAAGTGTTCCCATGCATCTACTGCTTTGTGTTCCTCTGAATTTGACAAAAAATGGCTTTAGCTTAAAATCACTGACTATACCTTTAAGGTGGGCATGACACTGACACACACAGCAATGTTTTGAAATGAAGCTCTATACACGACCAGCTGCATTTCGTTGAGAATCTAGTTGGCTGCTGCTACAATCGCTAGCCCACACCAGGGCCCAAACGCCAAGGAACTATGACCATGAAGGTATTAGACAACTGAGTCCACCTCTATGAGAGCGGAGACCCTCAAGCTTCATGTAATCATGTAAACTAAGCGCATGGTGATGTCCATCTGCCCGGCCCTCTTCTAATAACAAAGCGATGCCTACGTGTTTTCTATCCGGGGGAGAGGGGAGAGGGGAGGGGGGTGACTCACTGATGGAGGAGTTGGGGCGCGATGTTGACCTAGTAGCCCAGTAGACATTTCTTAAGTGCAGTCGTTACCGGATGAATGCGTTTAACCTAAATTGGACCCCAAGACTTTTGGATCGCGACTTCCACACGCAAAAATAAAGCTTCTGGTTATAAACGAAACAAATATAACGCAAGATGACGAAGTTTAAGTCAGTGTAATAAACCCAATTTTAAATCCAATTACATGAATAACAACTTCAAATATTCTTCTCGTTGCGTTTAACATTAAAAACACGCGGTTAAGCCTCAGTTCTGTGTACTAAAACAATGGTGGGGCGAGGAAACAATGGGCCGGGGGGCATCTGTGTCCCTACGGCTACCCAGGCCAGATGGCTGCAACGGCAAGACAATAAACCAACCCCACGCCATGAACTTAACTTTATTTGATAGAAAAACACCGTAGATCTAACCGCAAGCGATTACACTCGGCGTTACTTATTCTAAAGAAAACTTGTCAAAGTTTATCGCGGAGTGTATCTAGACTAACACGACCACACACGATACGCGTTAGCGACTTTGCTCCAATGTCTGTAGTTTATCGCATGAAGGAGTAGCCTACAAACTGCTAGAGGTTGTCGCTCAACACGATTCTCCAGATGAAAACAAATAGGCTCGCACATGGTTTAGGACCCAGCCCAGACGGATCACAGTCCATAACCAGCATTCACTCGGCACCACAACCCACAACCGTTCTACTGGAAAGCACCCCCCCACCACCACACACACACACACACACACACACACACACAGACCGCTTTTAAGACCCCCGTTCACAAACACAAACAATTAGCAGCTAGAGCTAATGTCCCCATTAGCTGTGCTAACCCACCTAGCAGGCTAGCGCGTTACCTAGCAGCACCTTCACCACCGCAAAGTTGCGTGAACAGACAAGTGAAGTGAGTTCGCTGCCACGGAGCACAGCGCCGCTTGCAGCCCGACAAACTGACACAGAAGCCCCGGTAATCCCGCAGATATGCCCGCTCCCAGTCCGGGTGAATGATTTACCTCGATCTCGAAGTCTGGCAGGCGGAACGCCGTCCTGAACAGCGAGCAGAAGTGCGCTATGGCAGGCACTTCCCACCACGACTGGACCTCCGCCACTGGAACTACCGCTCCTCCCGTGGACATGGTGGCGGAACGGTGCTAATCACATGAGAGACGGTCGTGTTCCGCTCCGTACAGAAGTTCGTAAGTAAGGTCAAACTCCGCCGGTTTACACACGGGACACGCGTTGCTGCTGACGCGCCTTCCGCGCTCTGGCCGACGCGTCGCGATCGAGTACAATCTGGCTCAATCAGTTGCACGAAGCGGAGCGATGGGGAGGGGCCAGGTGGCCGAGGGGGAGGAGTCACACGGCCTGTGTGATTTCCACAATGCAAAGTTGTTGTTCGGCTGTTGTGCCAAAAAGTGATTTCCCGACAGAAAGTGATTTTGCGCGCTCCCGCGGACGGCAGCCTATTAAAGCTGCTGTTTTCTCGATCAGTAAATCAAAACGTGCGAATTAATCTGAGTTATTGTCTACGATTGTCTACAAAGGTGTGTCTTTGTGACACTTATGCTTCTTGTAAGAAAAATTGTGGCCAAATACATGTTTGCAGTTTTATAATAATTCATGACGATTTATATACGCAATGTACATTTTGCTAATTTCACGAGGGTTATATTACATAGGTTATAATTAATGGCTCAACCAGTCCTTTTTGTATATTTACCTATTGCGGGAGCGCGCAAAATCACTTTCTGTCAGGAAATCACTTTTTGGCACAACACCGCCACGCAGTGTGACATACATATCTGCATACATATCTACATATCTGCCTGAGCCATAACATGACGCTGCATCTGACGCGATGGCACATATTCACACCACATCATATTACAATGGGAATAGCCTACGTGTAAATTATTAGTTATAATGCAATTTTAGAGTATGAACTCTAGTGATTTTGAACCTTTGTTCATTAATAAGACAACTTCAGAAGATAGCCTAACTATAATCCTTCTGTAGCTTGTTACTTGGAATCCGTAGCCTACTGTTTCCCCCTGTTAAAATACAATATATCAGAGAGCTGCCCTAGCTGCTTTGGTCAACACAATTCAGCATAACCAATAACAAAGAAGCATATGTTCACAACTTTGTTTCAGCGGCAACCTTTTAATTTAATCTTTTGAGCCTACTAGGCTATTCCGTTCTACACAATGGAAGGAATTGGAGGTTAAAAGTAGACATATTTTCTACCCCAACCTCGACCACTGTCACGTCGTAGATTGTATTTTGGGGCAGACGTTGAAAGTTGAGTGCTCAGTGCAATATATTAACATGTGGTTCCCCCAAGTGCAGTTTAAAAGAATTACATGTGACGGTCTATATACGCTGTCTGACCAGCAGGTGGCCAGAGAAATCTAGGCTGGTTATTGAGATTTAATCCATAACTAAATCACGCAAGAAAATAATCTGTTATAGACCAACCTGTTTGATAGACAGTTTAATGAAAGCAAATCCTATAAATGGTGGCATAGCCTAAAAACAATCCAGGATACAGATAACTCCGAAATAACTTTATGGTACTAAATGTGTAATTTATTTAGGAGAACTATGCCAGTTATAGGCAATTTCTAAACAAAAGGTTGTGATATTAATGTGTTTGTTGATAATCTAACAACAAGAGATGTGCAACGAGGGTCAGCACTTCTGACTGTTCTCTGTGCTGTTGCTATGGAGATCCATGAGTGCAAAGCCTGAGCCGAGCGGCTTGGCCATGAGCCTGAGCCAAACCCTGCTTTGCAGCTAACGTGGAAAGATCCTTAAAGCTTCTGATCCTGAATGCACCCGGCTCCAAATGTGTGTGGTAGCCTAGTAAAGGTCAGAACACAAAGGTAATCAGCTATCGGAAATACATTTCATTCTGTAGCCGAAATGTTGCTCTACCTATTCAAATATGTAGGCTAGACTAGGCCTAATGTCCTGAACATTATGCTTTGCATTTGGCAATGGAGACTACTTATTTTATTTAGGTATTTTTCACGTTTCATGTTTTATTTTACGTCCATGTAAATGTTTTGGTTTTTAGTTAACTTGTGTCAGTGTAAATTGTTGACTAGTTATAGATACACGTTTTATTTAAAGCAAATAGCCTATGCTTACTATTTCTGCTAATGTGACAAAAGTTTTTTTTTCATTCCGGGGAATCAATAGATTATGGCTATATACCGTAACTACACAAATAAAGTATTGTCCGTTGTTGGTGTTAATTTAAAACACTACTACTTTACCGTGTGTCAGTATAGCCTATAGTCAACCACATATATACTCTCTCCACTGTGTTAATTGTAAAGTAGAGCATACGAGACCTTACGTAAGCTATTTGTAAAAAAGGCCGAGGGCGCTTACTAAACCGACAGCCAGTGTTGTGGACAAACGTTAGAACGCTAGAAATGACCACAGGCTGCTATGTGTCAGTTCGTGATTAAGGGATTGTCCCGTCTGGCGGCTGTGACGCGTGTGTGCGCTTGTAGGGTCCACGCACTCGAGGGCGCAGAGAGGGAGGGGCTTCACCCCCGAACACAATGCCGCTGTTTGTCCACCCGTCCACCCGAGTCCTCCCGAGTCCTCCCGAGTCCTCCCGCTTGGCTGCCGCCGTTTCACACGTCGCCGGGGGTAGAGCCGCGATCGAAACGCTTTTGATTCTGTCTGAGGGGATGCGTCGCTAGAGGTAAGGGCCACATGTTGCGCTTTTATAAAGTCCTCGCTAGCCATAGTGGAGCCATGTGGGGTGTGCTTTGGCAGGGCAAACGGGATAGGGAGCTGAAAGAAAAGCTTCACAGAAAGAGGCTCTCGCCTGCAGACGTGCAGAATGTGAGCGGGACCCAGCAGAGAGAGAGAGAGAGATGGGGAGAGAGAGAGGCGGGGGGAGACACGCCGGGGATAAACGAGTAGTTTCCATCGCTTTCGAGGAAGCAGAGAGGCGAGCATAGAGGGAAGGTTTACTGGGGTAAAAATAGAATGAAGGAGGGGAGATGAATTGGTGAACACAGGGAAGGGAAGAGGAGGAGAGAGGGGACGGACGAGTCCAGGAAACTACGAGCTCTACGCACTCAGATTGAGGGTTCTAAAGCAGAAGCAGACTATTGTCGTCATGACAAACTAATGAAAAGCAGAACTGGTCAGTTCCCTTTTACATCTCCGCTCTGGTCTTTTGGAAATAGCAGACTTCCAGCATCTTAAAAGAATCCCGGTAAGTTGTGACGCCTCTCTAGATCTCACGCTATACTGTAATATCACGCCTAGCTGGCTGACTAGTGAGCCAGTATTATGGTCTGGCGGCAGCACAAGCTGCGCTTCATGGGTACAGAGGCTCTGAGCGTCAGGTTTGTCTGCATGGTTTCATGTTCACTGCGCACAATAATGCACGCCAGCCCGCCCGTCTAGCGCAGCTCCGCGAAAGAACAAACGTGCATTCAGCAGGAGTAACACTATCTCTCCATACTCCCTGTGAACCAGGAGGCTGTTTTCCCTGCCTGCTGGGGGGGTCAGGGGCGTGCCCAGGAGAAGCTCCTAAGGGGGAGGGGTAGCGGGGTCCTGGTGCTTCCGTGAAGAAGAGGTGATCTCCTCTGGAGTGTGGTGGACACCTCAGCCTGTGTGAGGAGCAGCAGGAGCAGCAGGAGGAGGAGAGGAGCAGCTTGGGACCTGGACCAGCAGACAGGATAATGGCAGAGAAGACAGTCAGGTAAACACCTCTCAGCTTCAGGTCTTCTCTGTCACGTTGAGCGTGGGGACTCTGATATCTGTAATGGCTGTCAACATTTTTTATTTCAAAATTTCAAGCATTTTATATCAGAATGAGACGGCATATATTTAAGATGGAAAGATGTAATAAAAGTGACATTTGATAGTGGTACTAATAGTGATGATGACTTCTACTCACAAATACTTCTAAAACACCAGTTAAATATGCGGCTACACTTCCACAAGTCACTGAGCAACACTCGCCACGCCTATTAAACACAGCAAGCATCTTTCAAAAGTAGTTCAAGAATGTTTGAATGCTTTCAAGGAAACGGGGGAAAAAAGTGAAAAAATTAATTGAACGTTCAGTCGACTGAACTCGAGTAGATGAGCGGGTTGGGGAGTGTCTTTTGTTTCCACGTGACAGTGTGGGTTTGTGCCTTTGAGACATTCATGAGATTAAGGGCTGTATAAGTAAGACTGACCTGACTTAGTCAAGGAGGTGAGAGGGGAAGGTTTTGTTCATTAACGTTAACATTTGAATGTCATGATGATGTTACAGCGGTACACTAAGTCAACAAGGGCCTTGTAGAGATTGTAGTTAAATGCAGAATCTAATCACATTCTTGTGAAAACGTGAATTGTGTTAATATTAACACTGCATGGATGTGTCTCATCACAGATCACTATTCTATTATGTAGTTTACATTTTAGTTACTCTGTGGTACGCATACATGTTTGGAGATATGCTTCTTGTCGTAGCTCCTAAAGTCTTTCCCTGGTATTATTTTCCCTTCTTGGGTCAGTTTTCAACTTTGCATTCTGTTTGCATGGTGTGTGTTCTGTTGTTTGCATGGCTCCAGCAG
>JAOEGT010003141.1:0-11363 GCA_025447795.1 Speoplatyrhinus poulsoni
TGTAAAGCACGTTGAGTTGCACATTGTGTATGAAAGGTGCTATACAAATAAAGTTTATTATTATTATTATTATATTATTACTTACTTTGTTTTCTTGAAATTAGGCTAAAGGAAAATTTATATTGTGGATAATCTTACTGCTCTAACAATGTGTAGCATGTCCATATTGACATGTTACACATAAGTGTAAACATGCGTATATGCAATAGCAATCAGTATCAGTATCTAAAGACTATAGTAGCTATTTTTTTATTGTTGTGAGAAACTAAGCACTTAATAGCGTTTTCATGGCATGTCTCTCGTGGAATTAATCTCTCAGAAGACTATTCTGATAACAGTTTCAGAAGAAAGTTATTTATTTCTGGTAGTTTTGAACTTGTCGTCAAACACATATAGCTGATGCATATATGGGCTTCAGCTGTTAATTGCATAATTGCCATTTTGCAATTTCAAATAAAAATGTAGCCTAAGAATATTATCAACTTGTATTAGCTATCACTATGATCCATTGGGACACAGAGGTTATGGTTGCCGATTGCCTTTTTGCCAATATTCAATAAGTCAAGTCAAATGTTATTTAAAACTTTAACCATGCCTACACTACATTTATGATCAATTTGATGTAATTTAAAGAAAACATTTTTGTTTTCTTTTGAAGAGAAAAAAAAAAGTCTGACCCCAAACTTTTGAACATTATACACTATCACACATTGGAGAGGAGAACAGAGGATAGTTATGACAAGTATTATGATTCACCTCATGACTCATTTGATTGACAGAAAAACATACAGTACAAACACACACACACACATACATCCAGCCTGACTCGTTAATGCCACTGCCAGCAAATACTGTATGCATGCATTATATATCTCACACACACACACATGCCTCCATGTGTCTACTAGAATGCTAATCCCTGTCTAGATGACGGTACTGTCAGAGAGAAGCTCTGCATTAAAAAGTACTTTCACCTCGCTCTCTCTCTCAACATCAAACCATGTCACACTCTTTATCCACCTATCTCCCTGTTCTTCAGCTGACAAGTGTGGCCCTTCATGTGCCACACTGCAATATGAGCAATATTCACCATGCATGTGCACGCGCACAAACACAAACAGCTTTGCAAATGCTCTGTATGAGGTGAGAAAACATGTTTTATTGGCATTTGACAAAAAAAAAACACTATAGTGTGTTGTGTGTTAATGTCAACACAAGCCTTAGTCAAATTGTCTCCATACAATAGAACAGTTAGTTGTGAAGAACAGTTCAGGGAATGAGGAACAACACCCATGCGATTTAGAGAGATTAACCCGCACTAACTCTGCACTGCCCCCCTCTGGCCATAAAGTACAGACTCTCAACGTTCAACTTAAGGTGTGAAGTTGATCACTGAGGTGAACTCTAAGTTCCCTAACATGTTCTTCAACCCTGCAGGAATGCTGGGTAACACTGATCAAGTCGAACTGTATACAAAAACACTTGCTCTCTCTTTCTGGCTTTCAGGATTTGTAAGAAGCCGGGAGCTCTCTCATCCCCCATAATGCCCTGGGGGAACTGAGAGACAGACAAAGAGAAATTGAAAGAGAGACACAGACAGAGATTCTTAAATAGAGACACAAATACAGTAAAGAGACAGAGACAGATGTAGTTTTCCTAACTTTGTGAGGTGACAATGTGTCCAGGTCTCAGTTCCATCCCGGTTAATTATTGACCCGTTAGCGAGGCTAATCGATAACTCTTAATAATTCAGTGGTGTTACGTATCACCTCGACAGAGACAGAGAGAGAGAGTGTGTCACTATAACACATGCATCACCTTGATATAATGTCAAGCTAAGGTTGTAAACTGTGTGTGTATAGAGTGATAAGTACCATTAACCTCAGTGCCCAGTCTATCAACACATATTCTTTATTCACCATTCCTCTCTCTATAGTCCACAATTCACTGATTCACAGTTGTTGGCAAAAACAACAGGGGCTTCACCTTGTCTAGCCTTGGTGGAATCGTGTCTACTTGGTTGCAAGGCAAGCACGGTGGTCACCAATGTTGTTTTCGTTGAAGACATTAGGCTATGCCTTACAGGATGAACTTGTGGTGTGAGTGATATACAAATAATGTAATATAAATAGATGGATTTACATAGTCTTATGTCGTTCTGTGCTGGTTACGGTCACTTTAGTGTTTCATGTCATGGCCACAGACATACTACGGCGGTACAGTATAGTGTGTGCATATCATCATACTATTTTGTCTGTCAAATAGACAGAGCCTCAGCATAGCAAAGGATACAGGTGTGTGTGTGTACATGAGTGACAATATGCGTGCTTTTTATGTTAAATTGCTGCATGTCGTGTGTCGATTAAAAGAGGCGCAATTAAAAATAGCAATTTTATGCAAAACTTTATTTTTCTGGGGCCATCTGTCATGCTGTATCAGTCTGATCCTGAAAGTTGATCCACCTTCACAAGCTAGACTGGAGCTTTATGTTCATTCAAAACAAAATCGTAAGTAAGTAATGCTGGGGAAATATGTGTTATGTGCACTTCATATCCATTATTTGAACTCAACATCCAAACAAACACCTCAGAAGCTCCAACCACACATTGGACACACATTGTCAAGGCTAGGATAGTGTTGTGATTGTGTTTCCATTTACACATTCTTTTGTAGAAACACCAGATTTACGTGCAGCTAACAGATCAATAGTATGTATTCGCTGAATTTATTAGTGTATTACTGTACAGCATCTTACAACCGCGGGCTCCACCTTTACAGCAGTTGTATATGGCATTCTGCCACTATATGTGTCATATACTAAACATGCCAGCTTCTCTGAAAAAAAATTAATAAAGGATTTGTGGGCACTAACATGAACGCACGGTTATGAAAACAAAGAACAGAGGAACTCAGATTACAGCACACAGAGGGCGTGTGATGGCATATTCTGCTCAGGAAGCTACTTTATCTTTACATAGAAAATAGTTCACCAACACAAAATGCCTTACCTGTGACTTGTACAGTATGTTGCCATTATATAAGCACATTTCTCCAAATCCATGTGATGTGGATGTTAGTGTATATTCGACAATGGCAGTGTTGTCCAGTCAGCCAGTGACACTGGTGTTCCCTATGTGATATTACTTGTTTCCAATAGCTTGTAAGCTTGCTAAATTTCACCTCATTACAACATTAGCAATAATCTTAGCGAAATGTATGTAGGCCTAACAGCACTTCCAGTTGGCTACCATTACATGGTGGTCTTTGACATATGGTCAAAACTTCTTATAAATCTATTTTTGTTGAATGTTTTATCTTTTATTAAACTGAAGGAAATACAAATAGCACATTCAACATTTAACTTTATTGTATTTTCACTATATCTAATTTCATACTCTAGTGTAGTTATTCCCAACTCATCACTCGTGTTAATTTCTATTAACACTTCAAGTTCACTGTGTGCTAGTGGCAAGACACAAAGGACACACATAACTGTGCTCAGCTAGTCACTACTGATTTAACACGTGCGGATCCTGACATATCTGTAAAACACGCGTCTCCCCAATTCCGACGTGCTTGATTGAACATTATTTAATCTGAGAAAACAATATATGTCGGTTAGAATTTGGGTTTCAATTACAATTACATTTCGGTTAATCGTCCAGCCCTATGTACCAGTTATGCTCATCAATTAGAAATGCCCTAAGGCGACTGCGTAAACGGCCTCCAACAACAAATATGAATCCCAAGAAAACACATGTGTGGGCATGTTGCTGAAAAATTGCCTCTGCTGCATATAAACCTGCTGAGTCAACACAAAAATACTATGACCATGTTTTTCTCATATGTCCTCATTTATGTCTTTGTTTGGGGAAGTAGTCTCTTTAAATGTGCATGTGGCATTTATTCACGTCAATTAAAATATTATACATTTTTAATTCATTGATAAACCGGACCACTGTACTTGAGGAGATAGCGAGTACATAGCGCAGATTTCTGCTCATGATCAAAGTGTTCTGCACGTTCAACACATATCACACTGACATCAGTGTTTATTAATACTCATAATTAGTTGGGAAGTTAATGAGCTGACGTAATGCTTACACACACATTTTGGCCATAACCAATTAAAACATTGTTCAAATATATATGAGAATGATGTCTCTAAATTATTCTGGAAAATGTAAATTGTGGGCTTCAAAGATAAATCTATACACCAGCCATTACAATCAAACTGGTCAGTTGGGTCTAGTGGCACCCCGTCCGCACCTAGCACCCCACCTCCGGCCTCTTTGCATGGGTGACAGAGCTTGTAGAAGGTGGTAGTCACATGTGGTAAAGCCTAATATGCCAAGGTGAGGCTGTGAGCCGTATGTCTGGGGGTGCTCAATGGGTGCCTGACAGGGCCGTGTGACAGCAGCCCCTGCCGTGTCACGTAACTATCCAAGCCAAGACTAGTCCCCCACTCCCACACACTTCTTTCATGTTTTTAGGGCCCCCCAAACCTGCTCCGAAATATACGCATCAATGCATCTATACTCCTGTGAATGATGGTGTGGCTTCTGCTGACGGCCTCTCAACCAAGAAAAAATCATGCTCCAGTAGGATCCAGTAAAAATGGAAACACACCGACTAAATGTTACGCTTTGAAAACTGAAGCATGTAATTACAGTATGCCACTACCTCTTTAACACTCTTCGAGAGACACACCGTTGCGATGATCTTTCTGAAATGTGTGTGGCTGTGTGTTCATGCTCGCCCACCTGAGGTCTTTCAGTTAAAACCAGGTCAGCCTTTTGCCCCAATGGAGTTTAGAAGCAAGGACAGGCTTACCTATGGGCGGCTGCATGTGTATGTGTGTATTTATAGGTTTAGACAGGTGCATAAACCCCCAATACACAACCCTCGCCTTATTCACTGTCCTGATGGTTTTCATGTGCTTGAGTCTGTCCCTACATGCATGTGGTGTGTGTGTGTGTGTTCCCCAAAGCTAATTTGGAATAAACTGCATATGTGACATGTTATCATGTGTATAATATTATTGTGACTTTAACAAGTCACTGTGTGTGTGTGTGTGTGTGTGTGTGTGTGTGTGTGTAAGAGAGAGAGAGAAAGAGAAAGAGAAATAGAGAGAGAGAGAACCAGAGAGCTTGAAACTGCAAAACAACATACAGGCTTTACAGGTCAATAAACTGTGACTCACAACTGGGTCACAAACCTTCTATTGTCACTGAAAGTGTCTGTCTGTCTGTTTCCATGTATAAATATCTCCATTAATCTATGTGTCAAATGTGTTTTTTCTATCTTTATTTTGTTCTGCCCTCCTTCCTTCCCTGTATATCTTTGAGATATTCAAGGCCAGCTGGGGCCATAACATTGATGCATGTGTGTGTGTGTGTGTGTGTGTGTGTGTGTGTGTGTATGGCCAGTGGCCAGTGGCCAGGATGAAGACTGTGATTAATGAGTCTACCCGTAAGAGATGCTAATAGCCTTTACACAATGCTACTGAAACGACACAACAGAGCCCATTGTGTGTGTGTGTGTGTGTGTGTGTGTGTGTGTGTGTGTGTGTGTGTGTTAATATGCCTTACTTCTGAAGTTTTAGTAAACATTTTTTTTTAGCTGTAAACTTAATGAAAAAGTAAAGGTAAAGGTGCTTTTAGTGTCACATACACATAAATGTAGCGACATGTGTTCTCTGCATTTAACCTGTCCCTCAAGGGAGCAGTGGGCAGCATCTGTGCAGCGCCCGGGGACCAACTCCAGCTAGAGGCCAGTGTCGCTGGTCAATGGCACTGACAGGAGAGCGTTAACCTGACCTGATTTTTGGATAAGAAAAAGTCTTTGAAAAAGACTGCACTGTGATGAGACACATTAAATGTTACACATCATTCTTGCTAACTTCGAAATCAAATCAGTATTGCTCCGCGGTCCTTCGCGCGGGCGGCGCATCACATGTCGAAATGCATTGTCAAGCGGAGCGTAGTGCTTTGTTGATACGAGCAGTGTCCACCACTTTATTATGTTCTAATTTACCGAGCCAGGGCTGTGTATGTATCATATTCTTTTTTCAACACGCACAGCTGTAGAGAAATGTGAGGTGATATTTGTTGAATTTGACAAAAAGTGTATTAGCTTACATTTAGCTTGCAACAGCTGACTTTACCTTTAACTGGTCTCCAACAGTACTCCTGTTCCACCTGCGCATCATCAAATTAAAATGGACCCCCTCCCCTCCTCTCAACAATCTCATTGAGTTTGCTTTAGCATTTTTCAATGTTGTGCAATGGATGGAGTCAGGCTCACAGCTGGGGTGCCATTACATTGTTTCCTTTCACTACTTGTTGAACTAATTGAGCATATATACTGCAGTAAATGACATGCTTTTGTATGTGTTTATATAATGTATGTGACGTTGTAGTAATTGTGTTCTGGGGGTAGGGGTTGCATTTAAAGCCCTTCTGCTAGCCGGAGATCAGAGCCAAATCCAGTGCTTAATTTTGGTTGCAATGCTGCCATCGTGTATCAGCACGCTCACATCATCATCATCATCATATTTGATTTGGTATGAAATATACTGGTTAACTTACGGTATAGTGATTACAAGAGCTCAGATAATGCAGGCAAACTATTATTATTAGAGACAGAAATTGCATGATGGATGGAAATACTAATGGGTGACTGAGACTGTGTTTGTATATGCATTTTGTTGTCCACAGAGAAATAAATAATTGAACTGAAATTGTTGATTTTTTACAAGGAAAACATCACTAAAACTAGCAATGACTTGTGGGTGTTAAACATTAGAACATGACTTTGCTCTATGTGTATGTGCTGTGTGTGCATGTGTGTGTGGATGTACCTGTATGTGTGCGTGTGTACTCAAGTGTGAGTGGGAGGGACTACAACGATTGGCAGCTGGTCTGCATCGGGGCGGTCAGGTGGAATGAACCCAGCCCAGCTGAGTCAACACACACATGCATGCACTCACACAGTTGACAGAAACAACATGCACACATTTCCCTTCATCCAGGCTGTCTCTCTCAACCTGACATAAGTGAGCCCACAGACACGGATGCAGGTACATGGTGAGTGACAGGTTGACTTTTGGACAGGCCAGTGGTCCTTGCAGCCAAACAACGTAAGACCAGGTGTGTGTGCGCGTACACACATACACACACGCACAGACGAACTTGCTGTCTTACATTTTCCAGCCTTATGGAACAAATTCTCTTTTTATTTAAATGTTTCTTTGTGAAGCAGTGTTGTAGTCGAGACCGCCTAATCCCAGACCAAGTCTTCACCGAGGCCAGAGTGTTCGAGACAGAGACAAGACCAAGACTTTGAGGAGTCGAGACCGAGTCAAGACCAAGACCAAGGCAGAGCGAGACTGAGTCAAGACCAGACCATAGCAGGGCGAGACAGAGGCTACAACCAGTAGCCTAGTCTTTAGATTAAAAACCAGCTGGGGTGAATCTATCAGACCTTTAGGGGTATATGACATACTGTACAAATGCTTCTAAATAAATACAGGTTACAGGAATGTTTCTATATCTGCTTGCATTTATGTAGCCTACAGTAGGTTTAATTTGAACATGGGGAAGGTGGTCCACGTTAAGGGGGTCTGGGGTCCCCATTTTGAGCATAAAACACTTAATTTCTTGCATTCTGGTTAATTTTTAGGCAACAATGTGTGCCCTTAGTTTATCCTTATATGTCTTTATCTATGTAAAGTAAAATACATAATGGAACAGGTGACGATTAAAAATATAATATAATAAAGGTCTAATAAGTGTCTCAGTCATTCTGTATTGCTTTAATATTATCCTGGAAAAGAAATTCAGGAACCAGGTAATGTAAAATCTATCATTAAGGATAGGGAACTTAGGCGAAGTCAGAAAATAATCATAATTTCTTCTTTTTCTTCTTTTTTAGGAGTGCGTATTAAAAGCAATTTGGGTGTGCTTCAGCACCAATAAAAAGAGTTTACCGCCAATGTTAACAACCTAATCCTATTAGCTAGGCTATTAACCCACCAACTGTAGCCAACAGGGTAAACTTTAGACAAATGAAACATTTTGATGTTTGAATTAGGCCTATCTAAACGTAGAAAATGTTGCTGCTTGTACATCTCTTGTAGGCAATAGCCCGTACTGCGTCTCCGGGCTGCGGACTGTAACTTGTTTTAGGGTGTACCATAGGCCTGTATGTTCTGTCTTTTACATTTGACAGCAAGACCTGGAGTGCTCGTCTTAAATTTTTGTCCACATGTATCTATTCACCTGCCCTGCACTCAATTTGTTTGGATAAGAAACTACAATGAAAAAATATCTCATACACCATGCACCTTGCATCTGATTTGATTGTGTGAAAACTCTTGGGCCAATCAGATCTCAGCATAAACAAGGATCACTCCAAGATGGGAGGAGTCGCTCGTACCTTCCCTCAATATTTAAAGTATTAGTTTATCTCAGTCTGACAAACACACAGAGATAGCGTTGCGCTGCAGATGTCTGCCAGCCGGCCGGCCCAGTCGCAGAGCGTAAAGAAAAACATTAGAAATTTAAGGGAGGCTTTACTTCTGATCACAATAATTAGGCTTATATATGCACCGGGCGGCAATTATTATATTCCTGCAGTTGTGGTTTTGACTGGTCTTGAAGTAAAATGCAGAGTCCTCTTGGTCCGAGACAGAGAGAAGACCGAATAAAAATGCGGTCGAATCCGAGACAAGACCGAGACCTTCAAAAATTGAAGGTCTTGGATACTACCGTTCTCGAGTACTACAACACTGGGGTGAAGCCCATACATACAGTACAGGTATAGACTATACATACATACGTACACACACACAAACATTATATATATATACAGTATATTCACTAAACCGATGGGCAGAATCACCCACACATTTTTATCAATTCAACATGAGAGAAATTATTGAAAAAGAATAGCTTTTAAAGAACATTATGTGTGTGCGTTGTGGTTTGTGTCCTAGAGGATACATGGCTCGTTTAAAGGTCTGACTCTGGGTGGGTGGGTGGCTGGACTATAAAAGAGTGCGTGTGATGTGTGTGAAATGTACTTTGCGTTACAAAGAGAAAGTTTAAAGAAATGTGTGCAATGCTTAGGAGGCAAACTACTAAGCATTGCACTTACTTTTGAAAGGACAGAAGTATGCTAAACGTCCACATTCAAAGCATTCACACACACACTAAAATAAAGGTAAGAATTTACTGTTCAGTTTAGCCTTGTAACTAATTATTGTGGTTATCCAACTAAATAACCAATAACCACTCTTGTGTTTACAAGACTCTATAAAAATATAAATATGCCTATTGAGTTAATTCCCCAAAGTGTAACAAAAAACCATCCGTCTGCCACCATAGAATCGGTGCAGGGCGAGGCAGACAGTTTCATTGTACTATGCGTGGGATATCTTACTTTTTTGTTTAATGCAAGCTGCTTTCTCTTGCATTGTCTCCCACTCATAGTTTGGTTGAAAAGTAGTTTTAGATGACAGGGCTAAATGTGTTGTTCATGTATTCATATGGATTTTTTAAAGGCAGTGTGATTCATTAAGACAGTACAAATCTTTAAATAATAACAGCAATCACATAAATTATGTATTGGATGGTCACCATGTTTAACATACTTATTTATACAAGATCTGCAGCGATGAATCTTCTCCTGCAAGCTATATACTAACTACCATCGTAACGATGGTATGAGGTCATTGGTCTGATGCCATTTTCTTCTGATGCCATTTCTCTAATGGCTTTTTGTCTGATGCCGTTTGGTCTAGTGCCTATTACCAGAAGGCATTTTGACAGATGCCCAATTGTACAAGACCTTAGACTTACTATGTTTTTTCACTAGTCCTAAAATGTACACCATACCTTAACGTATGATAGACCATGGCCCTATCCGGCTGTCGGCAGCTGCTCTCTATCTCTGTTACGCACACACAATTCCACCCCATATTTTACAACCTAAAGGTCATTGAATTGGAATAGGAAGTACCTAAGTTTAGACTCTGTGTGTGTGTGTGTGTGTGTGTGTGTGTGCATGCAAGGCAAGCTTTATTTGCCTCATTAAACCATCACCTAGGGGCTACAAAGCAACATGTCTCCTTTCACAGCTGTTATTTTACAGTCATTAGCGACTTAGCATCCAACCATGCTAACATGCTAACTACATGCTAGTCAGTACGCTCTGTCTCTCCTATTCTTCACCCTTCTCATTTAGGTTCATGCTAACTTTTGGGGAATGAAGGAAGTAAACACTGACTGTTAGTGTGCATTGCTAAGTGCTCACTTTTCCCCCCTGCTGTGAATTGTTTTTAATTGCTTCACAGCATTTAGCTTCATCCAGGCTTGTGTATTTTGCTACATTCTGAATATGCAAATATAACAAAGTGGCTATGTATTGAAGCTTCATGTTATTTTCAATTATATTTTGACCATTTGACCAAGAAGACCATTTCAGATATTGGGGGAGGGAAGTCCTGTAGGCATATTCGCAAACTCCTCTTCACACTTGTTGCATTTAGTGGCCAATAAAGCTGACTAATGACCTGATCAATGTCTTTCACATTATAACAAGATGATCTCAAGAGACAGCAATTCTAAAGCTGCACTACATATATTTCTTGTTTGACCATTAGATGGCAGCACATGTAGGTAGACAATCACGCCAACTCCTCCCCCTACTTCTCACAGACAATTTGAATACCCGTACTCTTAAGCCACACACATTCAAACTAGTGGCACTCTTCCTGATTTAGCCAGTCCCACTGTACGGTAGCTCTCTGTGTGTTATAATGATGTGACATGCAGCACTCTGATCTTAGCTGTGTTGCTCTGCAGTGGACTAATAAGAGTGTTGCCACTGTCATTGCCAGTGTTGTCCAGTTTCTGAAGAATACAATGCATTTGTATTATTATATATAATCGTATTTATTTCTATCTATATCTATCTATTATTCAAACTGTCTGTCTTCATCTGAGAAGAAACATCTTAGGCCTATGTGACCTAAATATCATTGTTACATATGCCCTGAAAAAAATGTATTCTCTTCTAAAATGTCTTCTTCAGGAATTTGAAAGAACTGTCAGAAAAAAATTATATTAATTTATTCTGCCATTGTTTGAATTGATTAGGCTATAGTTCTTACAGGTGATCAGATTAATGATTTATTTTAATTGTTGGGTAGTCTACAACCTTCTGTTTATATACCAAATACAATGTGTTGTAAACATCCTAAAATACCCATTGTTTACTAATTTAATAATAATAATAATAATAATAATAATAATAAACTTTATTTGTATAGCACCTTTCATACACAATGTGCAACTCAA
>JAOEGT010003151.1:0-11361 GCA_025447795.1 Speoplatyrhinus poulsoni
AAAGCCCCCCCCAACCCCTCCCTCTCGTCCACCAGTTCCAATTTGTGAAGATGTGGTGGTGCTGGTGTGTGTGTGTGTGTGTGTGTGGGAAGGGGGGGTTGATTGGGAGGGGTGAGTCCATCGGCGAGAGCCATGGGATCTTACTGGAATCGGAATGCAGGAGTGTTATCACCACAGCAACAGCATAACAAGTTATTATAGGTAATCACACTTCAACAGGTGCCTCTCATCACTGCAAGGTATTAGTAACACGCTAGCTGGGTGCTAGCCGGGTGCTAGCCGGGTGCTACCTTTGCTAGCCGGGTTTTAGCCGGCTGCTGATTGATGCTAGCCTTGCTAGTCTGTCGTTAAGTAGGTGCTAGCCTAGCGCTAGCCTGGTGCTAACTATGTGCTAGTCTGATGCTAGCCTGGCGCAAAGTAGGTGCTAGTCTGGTGCTAGCCTGGCGCTAAGTAGGCGCTAGTCTGGTGCTAGTCTGGCACTAAGTAGGTGCTAGCCTCGTGCTAGCCTGGCGCTAAGTAGGTGCTAGTCTGGTGCTAGCCTGGGGCTAAGCGGTTAAACTAAATTTCATCCTGGTTGCGTTCTAATGCGCATGCCCAGTCCAGCACGAGATTTTTTTCAGCACGAGTATTTATGCATGCGCAGTACAAACATTATAACATGCGAGTTCCCGAAGACAAGCCTTGTGCACGTGCGCCGTAGCACAACAAAAATACAACATTGTTTGTTTTTGTTTTAAACTGTACTGTTATAATTGTAGTCTGTACATGTCTTGTTTAAAATTTTGCATTTACACTAAATATTATAAATATAAATATTGAGCTCGCCAATACGCTGGCTGCTGCTCGTGCACGAGAAATGCACGAGCAGCAGCAGGCACGAACATAGGACTATGTCGCATGATTATGAAATAATCGTCCAACCATCCAAGGTGACATTGTTAGAACAAATATATGTACATGAGCATCAAGAGAACATTCTGAAGCACCACATCAGCCAAGTGAAACACCTGAAAGATATTTAGCGGAGCAGTAAAGCCGATAAATGCATGAATGGGGTGTGTATCGCAGCTGGTTCTTCTGGCTGCAGTACCACTTGTCGCCACAAGTCACTGCTGCTCAAAGGCTAGTCAGTGTGTCCCTTGTTGGGACACACTGGTCTCGACCAGCCTCTATAGCAGCATACCCCCAACACCCACAGCACAGATCCCAGATCAGCCTATAGCATAGCGGCCCAGTAGACACTATACAGATCCCAGATCAGCTATGGATCTCAGATCAGCCCATAGCAGAGCGGCCCAGTAGACACGATATGGATCCCAGATCAGCAGTCACTCACAACCAATAGAATCATCCGTATGCGGGCACACCAACCTGCCAATCACACGTACAGCTGGTTGCCTCCCCAGTGCAGCGCTGGGCTAATTATCCCGCTGCTAATGTAAAGAATGTGTTCTATAATAATCGTCGTCTTCACTGGTCGGCTGGCCCCTCTGCTTCAGGGTCACAGAGCGAATTAAGATGAAGCGGATTTCCCCAAGTGTGAATTTTGTTCAGGAAAATCTAATATAATGTATTTGCATTGATTAATTCCATGGCACAGCCATTAAGCAAGGAGAAATATGGTAAAAAATACATTAGGCTACCAGTGGTCCTCTGTGGTTCACATGATATATGAATGACAGAATGTCAGAGTACATTTATGCCCCGTAATGCAATATGTCGAGATAGAATCCCACCCAGGGCAGAAAATGCACAAGTATAAATTTCTGAAAAGTTGCTGCATATAGACAAATACAGATATTATTGTCTAGTGGGGATAAACTTTGAAAATGCTTACACCGATATACCTTGACAAAAATATTTTATATATATAAAATATATTAGCAACACACACACACACACACACACTTACAGTACATGCATAGTGTACATATGTACATAAATTATACACACACACGCAGTAAACACTGCTGTTTGACTTAATGCTTGTACAACCTGTGATGACTTCATTTGGGTCTTTATATACTCCCTATATATTGAGATGCTTTGCATTGACACTGCTACCTCTGCGCAACCTTTACATTACTGTGTGCAACCATCTTATCCACTCAGAGTAAAGAGCCTTCCTTCAGCTGGAGTGTCTATTTGTGACAGCGTGAGATGCAAGTTTCTAATGCAAACACGACATTGCGCGGCGGTCAGGACTGATGTTCCGAACATTACAGTAAATCCACTCTGAGTCTTCGCTGATGGGCTACTGGGCAAACGAGTGTCATCCATTCGCACCGCCAGCTCTGATGGTGGAAGAGGCAAGAAGGAATGTATTTGGGGGCAGGGTAAAGACAGCCCTGTATAGTGCTATGTGCAACCCCCCCAACCCCCCACCCCACCAGGTGACATTGACAGTGATTTGCTGCAGTGCCTTAAGGGAGGCACTATGGCCACGCATTTGTGGCTATACAGCACATGGCTGATACATCGCATACTGTACAAAGTAGGACAAACTGTATGTAGGGTGCCCTCTACAGCTCAGTCAAGGTAGGACAAGCGATTGATAATATGTAGGGTGCCCTCTACAGCTCAGTCAAGGTAAGACAAGTGATTGATAATATGTAGGGTGCCCTCTACAGCTCAGTCAAGGTAAGACAAGCGATTGATAATATGTAGGGTGCCCTCTACGGCCCAGTCAAGGTAAGACAAGCGATTGATAATATGTGGGGTGCTCTCTACAGCTCAGTCAAGGTAAAACAAGCGATTGATAATATGTAAGGTGCCCTCTACGGCCCAGTCAAGGTAAGACAAGCGATTGATAATATGTAGGGTGCCCTCTATGGCCCAGTCAAGGTAAGACAAGTGATTGATAATATGTAGGGTGCCTTCTACAGCTCAGTCAAGGTAAAACAAGTGATTGATAATATGTAGGGTGCCCTCATCGGGTCAGTCAAGGTAAAACAAGCGATTGATAATATGTAGGGTGCCCTCTACAGCTCAGTCAAGGTAAGACAAGCAATTTATAATATGTAGGGTGCCCTCTATGGCCCAGTCAAGGTATGACAAGCGATTGATAATATGTAGGGTGCCCTCTACAGCTCAGTCAAGGTAGGACAAGCGATTGGTAATATGTAGGGTGCCCTGATCGGGTCAGTCAAGGTAGGACAAGCGATTGATAATATGTAGGGTGCCCTCATCGGGTCAGTCAAGGTAGGACAAGGGTACAATGATAAGTAAAGCTCCTTTTACAGCTAAGGTCAAGGCATTTTCAACTATCGACCGGAATGAACAGCTGCCATTTTGGCAGGCCAGAAATCACCAGCACGAGACACAGCAAGACAAGGAGCCAAACTGCTGCTGGGTTAATGTAAATATGTCAATAAGTAACAATGACCACATTATTAATTATTCACATATTTACATTAACCCATTTCACGCCACAATTTGAATGTTTGGCTACTGTTATATCCGTGAAGTCTCCATCAATCCCAAAGGTCCCTCAGTGGTCTTAGTAAACAGTCTCCTGGCTAGCTAGCGGTCTGGCTAGCGGTCTGGCTAGCGGTCTGGCTAGAGTTCATCCGCTATACTGTCTGTCTAGCAGTTTGCTAAGTCAGGCACGGGACACCCTGCCAGCTCCAGTGATTAAAAGGTACAGTCAGCTATTGCAAGCCAATTGTAAGCTAATACACTTTTTGTAAAGCTCACCTAATATATATATAATATGTCCTCGTATTGCGATAGCTTACCATTCTCTGTGCGTGCTGAAAAAAATTATCTGATAGCCTTGGCTCCGTATGTAGCAACATAAACAAAGTGGTGAACACCGCTCATATCAACAAAGTTGTAGAACTACGTTTTGCTTCACAATGCATTTCAATGTGTGAGGCGTCGCGGCGGACGGAAATTGTCTGATTTTAAACTCAAAAGTTAGCAAGCGTTCTGGAGAACTGACCCTGCCTTTAAATTATCCATTATCCGAGAGATCTTCTGTGAACTTCACTAATCAACGGCCAATATGGATGTGTAGGAAGAAGGCAATGCAGCTTAGCGTTAACATCCCCAGCCTGATAAAGGCATGCACAGTCTATGAACCACACCATTTCCTCAAAACAAAAAATAACCACAACATATGGCCAGGCAGGACACTCTATACAGATAGATATGCAAATGTAGTTTGGTAGATATAGCTTCTAACTTCAAGTTTAACAAAGCTATCAAGCTTTGTTAAAGGTCGCAAGATGCTTTCAAGTCTGTGGCTTATTATATATATATAATGTATTTAAACATTTATTTTACCAGGTTAGTCTCATCGAGATTATAAATCTCTTCTCCAAGAGAGACCTGACCAAAAGAGCATCGTACGACGCTTGTACACACAATGTACAACATATGATATGAGGACATAATAGTGTCAAACATATTTGTTTGGTGTTGCAAAGGGAAGAGCACAGTGAGCAGAGAGCTGCTTGTATATCTCCTGGAGACATCGTGAGAGGGGAAAGGAGGGGGCTCTGATGGGGTCCGCACCCATGTCGGTCTCCACCTGAACGCCAAACAACAACACCCCCCCCCCCCCCCAGCCAACACATCCCCTGCAACACTTACAGGGCCCAGCAGGCCTCTAAATACTTAATGTGAATACACCAGCCATTACCCTGGAGAGAATGGAGACACACACACGCACACACACACATGCGCACCCACACACACACGCACACACACACACACAGGTGACTTGGTCCTGTACCCCTGCCAACCTCATGGAAGAAGAATGGAAGCAGTCTATCCACCCAGGGGTTGTGGGGGACAGACTGGGGGACAGACTGGTGGACAGAGAGGCCACTGCACAGGCATTAGGAAGACAACACACAAACGTGTACATGTTGAGAGACAACCAACTATTGCATCCTAACCGTCCTGGAGGGGAGGATTCCTCCCTCTGTGGTCCCTTCAAAAGGTTTATTCCCTTTTTACCCATGTGGATTTTAAGGAAGTACTTCCTTGTCGAGGGAAGTAACAGACTCCTGTGGCGTCTGTTAATGCTACAATTGACAGACCACTCTTAATTAACTATCTTACAAAACGCTTTAAATCTTTCAGATTTGTTAGTTTATAAGTACATCACAAAGTAAATCTTGTTTTCCTACCATATATAAATAAACTTTACTTGACTAGAGAAACAAACATGCTAGAGGCAGAGATATGAGCATGCTAGAAGCACGTACATGCCAGAGAAACATATGTGCATGCTACAGACAAAAATTTGCATGCTACAGACCATCATTAGCATGCTACAGATCAACATGCTACAGACCAACATTAGCATGCTACAGACCAACATGCTATAGACAAACATTAGCATGCTACAGACAAACATGCTACAGACCATCATTAGCATGCTACAGACCAACATTAGCATGCTACAGACCATCATTAGCATGCTACAGACCAACATGCTACAGACCAACATTAGCATGCTACAGACCAACATGCTATAGACAAACATTAACATGCTACAGACAAACATGCTACAGACCATCATTAGCATGCTACAGACCATCATTAGCATGCTACAGACCAACATGCTACAGACCAACATTAGCATGCTACAGACAAACATTAGCATGCTACAGACCATAATTAGCATGATACAGAAAAACATTAGCATGCTACAGACCAACATTAGCATGCTACAGACCATCATGAGCATGCTACAGACAAACATTAGCATGCTACAGACCAACATTAGCATGCTACAGACCAACATGAGCATGCTACAGACAAACATTAGCATGCTACAGACAAAGCGACCTCCGCTCTCTATGTGGCATCGAGGAGCGGCTGCCCAGTTATCAGGTTCTCCCTCAAGTTCCCCTTTGTGCATCACCATCTATCACCAGCAGCACGAGCTCCTGGGCCTCGTGTACGCAGCGTTTTAATCTGCAGCCATGCTCACGCCGCCTCCCTGGCTTGATTTAAGCTCCACCATCAACCGGGGGCTGCGGCTCTGCTCGTCGCCATGGCTCCCTGTTGGGCCCAGGCCATTGATGCAGCATGGGTTCATTCACGTCGATAACGTACAGCCTCACACGTCAATGGGAGGAGGCCATCTCGATGTGATGGAGCACAGAGAAGCCATCCAAACGATACCAGCGAGGCACCAAGCAATCAACACTGTTGCAGTGGGGGGAATCAAGCCATGTCATAGAGATCATTTTAATCATTTTGTATACTAAGTACTGCACTAAGATGAAACAGAACATTTTGTCAACTAAGTCTTTATTAGGCTAAGGGGACATGAAGGCAACTATTTGACTAAAGCCCTGGGGGGAAAACAAACAGTTGTATTGAACAGCCTAAACTAAACCTCAGGTTTAATTGTCTCATAAAAGACAATCACAAAACACAGATTTACAGAAGACGAATACACAAACAAACACACACACACAAATAGGCAGCATATCCTGTGGATAAACTTATTGAAACCCTTTAATCTTTTATTTATTATGTTTCTCTGCCAAAAATCTGTCATTTCACACTGAGGTATTTCCATTTTCATCGGCTATTTTTTCAGCGGAAAACAGTCTTGCTGTGCTCACACACCATAGAATGAACTATTCAGAAACTGGCCAATATGCATAGCATTCATATATATAAGTACAAAACGTTTACATTTCTAAGCCTCGGGCCTCTTGAAGACTGTGTGGGTGTGTGTGCGTGTGTGCATGTGCGTGTGTGCGTGCGTGAGTGCATCCATACTGCAGCAAATGGTGCTTGAATCAATTCATCAAGACCCTGGAACAATTTGTTGGCCCTGCAAGGAAGCACTGGCCAGAGAAATCAAAGTTGAGAACCCTTACCGACAGAAAATATCATGCTCTTGTTGCCCTTCACATGCAGTCTGGACAAGAGTCCCTTCAAGAATGCTGCCCAAGTCAAGGTCACTATTCAGAAGGAACAAGACAAATGTTTCCCCACTCGTAGCACACTGAAGTGCTCACTATAATACGTCTTTCTCTCTTAAGGTATGAGTAAACGCCTCAACTGCTTGAATATCAACCAGAGAAAGCTTACCAGTGGGCTGTACTACATTTTATTTCCATTTATCTGCAGTGTCAGCCAATGAGGCCCAGAGCTTTCTGAACAGTTCTTATTAGTCAATGTGTGAGTAATTAAAATGCCATGAAAGCATTTAAATGCTTTAGGCGCCATGTTGCCGTATGTTATAAATATATATATATATTGCAAAGCTGTATAGTGTTGAAGATAAACTAGGTGAAGTAGGGGGTAAACAAAATCTAAAACCTTCTCGCCATCCCTGCTGGAATCTTCTCCGCCCTCCACTCCACTTCTGACTCACTTGAGGAACACATTGTGTGGACACTGTACAGTGGTAATGGGCCTGTCAAACAGCACAAAGCGCTGGCTGTATTGTATCTCCTGAATGCCAAAAACCTGCATTGGGACTTCTCGTGTCTAGTAGGATGACACAATCTAGTTTGCTACTCCTTGCCTGACACTTCCAAGACATGGTCACAAGTCACTGTGAGAGTACGGCTACCTCACATTCAATTTCCACTTTCCTTTTCTCTGCAGCAGTAGACAGTGGAATAACACACAGCTGGATAGCTTTTGTCTGATTCTTTCATGTCAAGGAACGACACCCATTATGTACAGCACTGTGGGAAGTATCTGTCGACTAACAAACTAAAAAACTAATCAAATGCTTTCTCGTTGACAGTGTCATTGCCACATTTCATTTATGGATATGTATCTAAATTAGAATTGTATAATTTGGCAGACTTTTATCCAAAGCAACATACTGAGGAGTTTGACCATGTCCTCAAAACAAAGCATTTAATTAAAAAATATATTTTCTTCGTGTTTTGAAAAGATCTGGCTTCCATATGACAGCGTTTTGAGAGGTGCTCCGTGTCCACAGCAAAACATCGTTGTCTTGACGACAGGGCCTGAGGACATGTTGAGGGTCAAACCTATCATTTTAGACACCCAGACTCTCCTGCCCCAGGAATATTTCTGTTACGATTCATAACAATTGTGCCAACAATATGATCAAGATCAACAGTTATTTCTGCCTGTTGATGCTACTCGTGGTAATTAAATGATGCGGTCTGCTCTATTTCAACAAAAAACATGCAATGTCCATTAGTTAAAATAATGTGCACTACATTTGTAAGAAGAATATTCTATTTGTGTTGCCTAAAAATAATACAATATATATATTTTACATTTTAACCAATTGAAATCTTTGATCCTGAACTAACAAATATGGACAAAATATATTCTTCAAAAGAGATAGGACAAATGTCAGTAAAATGTCAGCATCTCCAAATACACGATGGAAGCGAGTCATCTCTGTTAAGAGAAAGGCAATTGAAAATGCAGTTGCCTTATGAGAAAAAGGAAGTGCAATGATGGATTGTTCAATCTGTGTAATATACTTTGTTAAGGAAGAGTGATTGTGCTACCTTGAGCAGGGAACTGTTTTCCTTTCCCACTGCTTAATAAATGCACTGAATACCTCCAGGGCTGTTACTCATAATGGCACATTACCTGTGTAATATTGGCACCCAAACAGATGCCATTTCAATTTCTCTGTGTGATCACATCCTGAGTATTCCTATTTTCCTTTCAGTCAGATTGGTTTGAAATGGGGTGGACTGACTCAAGATTCTGGTTGGGAATGATTAGTGGGCCCATTCCAATAAGGCATACGAAGACACGTGGCTATGTGTGGCGTAACGGGAGCACCAACCCACAGAGAAAGGGAGAAGCTGCAGACAAAGTAAGAACAACACCATGTACCCGTTGAATCAGAACAGGACCAGGAGATCCATCAGAACTAACCCTTACATCATACTATAGGTGAATACTTACCTCCTGTACCCGTTGAATCAGAACAGGACCAGGAGATCCATCAGAACTAACCCTTACATCATACTATAGGTGAATATTTACCTCCTGTACCCGTTGAATCAGAACAGGACCAGGAGATCCATCAGAACTAACCCTTACATGATACTATAGGTGAATATTTACCTCCTGTACCCGTTGAATCAGAACAGGACCAGGAGATCCATCAGAACTACGCCGTACATGATGCTAAGTGAATATTCCAGGGCTGCAGAGACGTACGGTACCCGCTTTGTTCCATTTAAAAGATATGAAAGAGCTCTTCAGTCCTGCCCTGTCTGCATGGAGCCACAGCACCAACAACATTGTCCAGGGCACACAGTGTTTGTAACCGGATACATTTTATTAAACCATGTTAACGAGGTCCTCCTATCAAGTTGCTCTAAAATGTGGGCCCGGTCAGTTTGCCAAGGTTAAGGGGCTGCCACAAAGTAAGGAATAATGAGCCCTTGTTCATCATATTAATGCTCGCCTCATGCTCCACTGGATGCAGCCAGTTTAACATAAACCTTAATTATAGAGGTTTCAATTGCTGTGGGTGCGTGGAGGGGGTTATCGGACAAAGACAGCATGACATGGGGGCACTGGGAAGGCAGATCCTGTCCTCCATTTGTTGTCAGGACACGATCCAACACTGGTTCACAAAGTATCTCCCCTGTGAACATCTGTATGTTGCACAAGTAGACTTGGTAATTAAGCCCAGACAGATATATGGCCGTGACACGCGTATTTTCCTTGGACCTCGTCTCTTGTGGGCTCTTTCATTGCACCCTGCTTTTATCAACCAGGTGTCCTCTCTCATAAATACTTTCACCGTAGAAGCTTCTAGACTTGCGCTCCTTTGCGGCAGACCTAATTTATGCACGACATAAAACTCTGCGTGTGCGTTCGACGGGGAAGGAGGGAGGCAGGGGGTAAAAACACCGCCTGCAACAAAGCTTACGGCCTCAATCAGACCGCTGTTCCCCTGGGTCGACACACCGCTGTTCCCCTGGGTCGACACACTGCTGTTTCTCTCGATCGACACACTGCTGTTTCTCTCGATCGACACAGCTCCGTTCCCCTGGAATGACACACCGCTGTTCCCCAGGATCGACACACGGCGCCTGGGAACGAGCGCCGCAGACCATTACAGCAGCTGCAGTGCTGGAAGCAAGAGGCAGACCCCTAAACACACTCTTATATAGGTCAGGGCAGGCTGCCAGATGGGGATTGGGGGTGTGGGGATTGTGGGGGCGGGCCAAGGCGTCTTATCATAAACGGCCTCATGGGTGCTCTGTTTGTTAATACGCAACATGAACAGTATTTGTTGTTCCTGCTCAAGTCAGATTAGTCACGTGGCGCTGAGTGCACACATCGCACCCACAGACACACTGTACACACCACAGTAACACACACACACATGATCCTGGATGTACCAGGGTGTCCTATCACATGCAGCCTGGCGCTAACAAGTGTCCAATAACATCGCCAGACGTGTGCAAGAGCAAACACGATTAGCACTAATCGCCAAGGGTTACAAGCCAGGTGGTACAGGACGCTCCCACAAAGTGAAGACGAGATTGTGGCGTTTGGCCACGCCCCCCCAATCCATCAATTTACGGCATTTGGCAGATGCTTTACAAAATGTAGTATGTTTGTCATTAGTTGGACAGGTCAAACACAAGCAATCAAAAGCAACCAATATTATGTCAGTCAGAATAGTTACAGCATCTTGTCATCATGTCTACTACCATGTCAATATGTCATTCAATCATCAAAGAAGGTTCCCAATGGCCTGATTACTAAGTGACTCAGTACATAAGAGCAGAATAGTGTTAGTAGAATAGAAAGAAAAAGAAGCATTTGAGTAAGAAACGTGAGTTATCATGGAGAGGTGGAAAGGTCGCTAGTCGAGGTGTCAAGGTAGACTGTGAAGAGGTGTGTCTTGAGTCTCTTGCGGAAGATGGGTAATGTTTCAGCAGTCCTGACTGTTGCTGGAAGCTCGTCCTACCATTGTTTGTCCAGGACAGAAAACATTCGAGGCTCCGATGAGCGCGTCTTGAGAACTCATAGCGATGGTGGTGCCACCCGGCCAGCCGAGGCGGTAGAGCACGTGTTCTTGTTGGGACCTGGAACCAGACCATTGCTTGGAGGTAGCTCAGGGCAGCTTTCTTTACTGCCTTGTAGGCCATAACCAGTGTCTTGAATCGGTCACCAACCACCCAGCCATCCCTCCATCCACCCAGCCATCCATAGATGCCTCCATCCCTCCATCCACCCACCCATCCCTCCATCCATCCCTCCATCCACCCACCCATCCCTCCATCCATCCCTCCATCCATCCCTCCATCCACCCACCCATCCCTCCATCCATCCCTCCATCCACCCACCCATCCCTCTATCCATCCCTTCCTCCACCCAGCCATCCATCCACCCACCCATCCCTCCATCCAT
>JAOEGT010003162.1:0-11361 GCA_025447795.1 Speoplatyrhinus poulsoni
AAGCATGACATTGTTGCAGCAACCTCCTTTCACTTTAGGCTGAATGTGTTTAGGCTGAATGTATGAGGGATCTGTCATTGAGTGCAGGTGTCCAGTGTGATGAGTCAGACCATCGTTCAGAAGCTGAATGGGTTGCAAGTCATTGCGCCACTTATTAAGTCAAGCAAAGTCAACCTGCAGAAAAATACTGTGTCTCTTGTCGGAAACCTGGCCAAGAACCCACGCTTACACACTGGCTTAGGTAAGAGGGAAACATATCATGATAGAAAACACTTTTAGCGTATTCTTTTTTTTCCACATGTAAAAAAAGGGTTTGTTTCACATTTCCAATTTGATTAGTCTGCATACTGTGTGTGTGTGTGTGTGTGTGTGTGTGTGTGTGTGTTTATGTGTGTGTGTGGAGAAAAGTCTTACAGACTTTGATAGTCAGGGTATTTTATAATTTTTTGGGTAAAATCATGGAATATCAGGGAATTGTGTTTGCATTTTGCAATTCATCAATATATTGCTGGATGTGGTATTACATACATTTTGAGATATCTCAGCAAATCTTGAAACTATTGGTCTGAATGTTGGCAACACTGATTGTTTGGTGGCCTGTTTTTCCATTTATTATAAGTCATGGAAATTCAGATTTTTAATTAGTGAAATTCAGGGAAAAGTCTGGGAATTTGACATTTGACAATCTTGTGTTTCTGGAAAGGCATTTGTACTTAAATATACTTAAATATTTTGCAAACAGTTCTTCACCTTTAACCTTTTGTCCAAAAAAGTTTAGACATTGTGGACAAATAATTTTGTACAACAAACATTTGTCCGTCAGGTCAACGGCCAATGCCCTAACAGAGAGTGGGAATGATTAGTAACTAACTGCCAAGTTAGTCAGGGATATGATAAAAGAAAGTCAGACTAATTATGTTATTTATACAGTATGGGTGTGGCTTTACCCCACCCCAAAGCACATTTTTTACATGGTTCACATGGTCACACATGAAGCTAATGTTTTTTTATATAAGAGATTGGCTGAGACAGCCTCAATATTAATGACTGATAATCAAGATCTTTCCCATCACACAAAAACACAAAGTGTAAAATCACAGTGTGTAGAAGTACTATGCTTGCTTTGGTAAATATGCCGTGGGTTGTGTTTGCTCTCTACCTGTAGCCCGTAAAGCCTTGCCAGAGTTGGTGGGAATCCTGACTTCAGGCACCCAGGATGGGAATGAGTCCGATGACACTATAAGCGTGGCGTGTCAGACATCCCATTGCTTGATGTTCAGGGAGCCAGATCTTAGCAAAGGCCTGCTAAATAAAGAGCTGGTCAACTCACTGAATAATCTTAGCCAAAACAAGTAAGGTTGCATACATAATCAGACACAGTACATCCTATTTAAAAGTATGCTATTGTTTTTGAATGATAATAATACATTCTATAGAAAACAGTTTAATTTCTTCCTATAATAATATAAAAATGTAGTGGTGGTGTGAGTTATGATGTGATTATATTTTACATATTTTTGTTATAGCCTACACTATTTAAGCTCTCTATACTAAGGGCATAATATATATGTCACTTGATTTTTAAATAATAATTTTTTGTTTGTTTTACTACCTGTTAGATATCTCCCCAAATCCAGCAAGGCAGCATCTCTTTTTCTATATAACCTCTGGTCAGACAAAGAAATGCAAAGCATTGTGAAAAAGGTAAGTGACTACTAGAATTACGTTTCTGTCTGTTCAAACTGGTTGAAATTGTGCTAGTGCTTCCTCTTCAACTGTACTTCAGTCCACACCTTACACAGGTATTTGTGAGAAATCGGAGAGGATAGAATGTGAAGAAAAATATGTCACACACCCATCAGATTTCTATTTGATGGACTGAAACATCTTGAAATAGACGAAAAGCCTGCACACTTTGTATAATGCTCCATAACAATTCCTCTATTTATTATTTATTGTTTTGCATTTGCTATGAGATCATTATTTTTGATCTAATAACAATAATATCTAAAGGAACTATTACTGTATGACCTTTAGGGTAGTAATTGTAAGTTACTTTTATTGGCGATGCCTAGTTATTGTTTTAGGTAACATGCAATCATTTCTAGTATTTTTAAGTGACTAAATAAAATAATTTTTCTTACAGCAAGCAATGTATAAGACTTCCTTTGTGAACGAAGCCACCACAGCAGCTTACAAGTCTGTTCAGGTTGTCGAATAGAACAGCAGAAATGGATCTTGGTTACCCCTTTGCAGAATCAAGTAACATCCTCTCGAGGGACATTTCACTAATCGGTACATTGGTTCTGCAAATACTCATACCAGTGAAAAAGGTTTAAATGGTAAAGTGGTTGAAATAAAGTATGTCTTTAATATTCTGTTAATATTTTTACTAGATTTTTTATACTCTGATTTTTATATACTATAGATATGGAAGGAGTTAATAATGATTGTGCATTCACTGTAATCTGTAAACTTGCTTTAGCTCTGTTACATATTTTACAGCTAAGGTTACAGGTTAACATAATGTATTTGGCACTGAGTAACTAATTCTGAGGAAGTGCTTGCTTTTCAGTAGATACATGAACATTTATGCATCAGTCTATGTTTTCAAACATTGATGTGTGTACCAAAAATGTCAATAAAAGAAAGGTGTGTTTATGCATGAAAGACACACCTGTTCATCACTGATGCACTATAAGAACTGTCTAATTTGCAATTCCTCAAGGCCTATTGTGGGCCATATTACTTTCTCTTGTTTTATGCTTCAGTCTTTCTGTACCTTAGTCTTCAAACTGCATTTCGGGCAGCCAAACCAATAATTTCGATAGCGGCTCCACCCAGAATATTAAGTACAGAGGCATTACAGCAATGGTCTTAACAACTTCCAGAAATTCAGCTTTATTGTCTTCATGGATATTCTTTAGCCAGAATCATTTCTATTGATCCACGTGTCTTGCCACATCTCTGATGACGTCTGAATCTGAGTTATTTGCTTAGATAATTTCTATATTTGTCAGTTACATTTATTATTAGTGTTGACGGTTTGCTCATAAACAAAAACACTAATAGAACAAACACAAAATGTGCAATTTTTTATAATTCCCACAAAGGAATGTTTGAGAAATACAGAGCAAAATGAATGAATATTGAGTAATACTTTATTTTCTCAGCAGAACACTGAATGAATGCAGCAGTTTTTGAATTGCGGACTAGAAGTTGGATTGAAAATCTTTTTTTTTTTTTTTTATATCACAATTTCTGTTGATGCAACTGTGAAATCATATGATTAAAAAAAATTGCTAAGCACATCTTTCAGTCTTAAATCAACACACAAAAAAAAATCCACAACACTGGAACCGATCAACATATCAAACATCTTGAACCTGTGGCCAGTTCTGTTGACTAACATCATGTATGCATGAACAGGCAGATATGGAGAGTATCTGATAAAACGTCATCCTACTACAGTGCCAATAACAGAAATGACACAAATAAAAGCAATAAATGATGTGCAGCTTTGCATGTTATGAATTGAGGAGGTAGCCTACATTGTTCTTTACTTCCTGAGGCCATGCTTGCTCCTACTGCCTTTCGTTCTGTGTAGAAAGCAGATGCACAGCATGTTGCATGGATCAAAATACAACCATTCATGTAGTCACATCTCTACACACTACACTATTGTTTCCATTATGTGCACTTGCAATATTTTGGACTTTCCTACTTTTGTGTTAATTGAAAGTGACACTGCCTAATGCAATTTGAATCTATTTCATCATAATGAGCTCCAAAATACATATTTAATATGGCATATATCTAATGTATTGTTCCGTACAGCACATAGCAACTGGTCATTTCATTTACTGCCAAACAAGCAGTTATCTATGTGTTGTATCATCTATTTACTGTTTAATTATGTATTGTCCTATGGCAGTGATGCGTTAGGGCCTATCATATAGGCCAATAAAGTATAAACAAAATAATTCAGATGCTATTCCCCTGATTGGGTGTCTCCTTACGGTTTGTGTGATCTTGTGAAATCTTTTCAGAGATGTCTGCCAAAAGATGGGGATTTGTTTGCAAACTGTCACTGTACTGTTTTGGTTTTTTGTTTTGTTGCTATGGTGCCCTACTGTATGTAGAACATAATTATATGTACTGTATTAATGTCTTTATTTTTTGGAATTATTTGATACTATGAATATCTACTTGGAGGATTATAACTTTGAATAACAGAATTCTGCCTCACCAAAATAATTTAGAGCAGTCATAGGTCATACGAAATAGTGTCTTTAGTTAATACAGTGTTAAAGCCATCATGTGGGAAAATTCATGTCAAAGCTTTACATAAGTCTTTTATTAGACCTCTCCACGCGCGCGTGCGTGGCGATTGCTCATCCAGCGCAGTGTGGCATCTAGAGGTGGCCTCAAATGGTTTGCGGAGCGATACGGGTGCCATGTTTCAACACGAGCTGCGTGACAAAAGATTACCTCACACAGCCGGTTCAGGGCTCATCAGCTGTCCCAGCACCATCCCTGCCTGTCTTTCCCACTATTCTGTTTCTGCACTTGTTGGTCATACGACCCAAACTGGAAGCTCAGGAAATGGCCAGCAGCTGTCACTGATGCCACTTCAAACAGCTTGGTAGAGGTGTGTGTGTGTGTGTGTGTGCATGTGTGTGTGTGTGTGTGTGTGTGTGTTGAAACAGGAGGAGGTGGGAACTCAGATGAGTGTCGACATTGGCCCATGCTTATCGGACTTAGAAAGGATTTAGCAATGTTGGACAGGGCATCACGGACACTGGAATTTAAAAGTTACTTGTCATCGTACCCATTTTGACCCATGGCTCCATAAACCAGTAGCTTGTTCTATTTTATTTTTTGGGGGGGGGCTGGTCTGCTCAAGAGTGGTCACACTATAGAACAGTTATTTTGGTGGAATATGGCTATATGATCTAATAAGGCCTCTATCTAAAGGTATAATATACACTTGGTGTATTAATGGAGGATATTTCATGCCCTTGTGGTTGGTGTACTTTGTCATAAACCTTTGATTCTCAAGCATGTGTTTGGCAAACATGACACAAAATAGATAGAATATTATCAATATTAGTATTATTATAAATTTGCTGTTTTTAGATACAGTACTAAAAAAGTGTAAAATGTAGGTTTAAAAATGATGAGTACAATATACTGTACTTACATTTTCTGATGATCGCTGACTCTATTTCTTAGCACAGTTACCTGAAGGTAAAGTCATTCTGATTTATCGACCATGGATAGAGTAATGCTCATACATTAATTATCACTCACTACAAGTCAATGTTGGCAGAGTTCCACTTGCAAACATAGCCCTAAAGGCAGCCAAGTAATTATATACCAATGTACTCTATGTTTGTGTGTGTGCGTTGTAAAAATACTTTGATGTGTTAAAGTTATCCATAAATGTATCAGTCGTGTTAGGAATGGTGTCATTAATGCTTTGGCCTGCATCCCAGAACTTTCTTAAAAACACGTTACTTGCATTGCATTAATGTACATTAATTAACTCATTTGTGCATGTATAGCAATACCTCATACTTCTGCTTTGTGTATTTGTACTGAAGTTCAAATTTCTCTGCCTCCAGTTGGTGCATCCATTGCCAGAGTTCATTGGCTTTTTCCCTGAAAAGTGATTCACCCTATTGTGAGTAACACATACTATAAACGGAACATTTAGCTATTTAAAGTGCATCACTCATGCAGGGAGTCTGTTAATGGGACAGGCTAGTCTAGCGGTCATGGTGGTCAAGCTCTGGAGTTGGCCTGTCTGTAAACTGCATGCCTAACCACTGTCTGCTCTTCGTTATCATGATTGTACTGTATATACATATGGATACAGATGTCTGACTTGCTACTGTAGGCTTTTGTGATTGGTCAGGAATTGGAAAGGTTGATGGGAATAGTAAATCAATGACTACACATCAAATGTTTACATGAATTGCTTGAAACAATAAAATAAATACAGTACATGATGTATCCCTCTGTCAAAGATTTTGAATCTCGCTGGTATGGTTTTACTGTAATTACTGATCATGTGATATTTGGTGGCAGGCTGCTAATATGGAACACTAACAGATGATCCTTATGAGCATATGTTACCTTATTTTGTCTTCTTTAAGGTGATTAATGTTCAATTCCTTTCGGCGATCGCTTAAAATTTTCTTTTTCTTTTCTCTCTCGGTTTGCTTTTTGGCTCCACCTTTTTGGTGCATCTAAGAATAAGAATGCATTGATGCGTTACACATAATGTATTTAGTCCCAGCTTTTTGGTGCGTCTAAGAATAAGAATGCATTGATGCGTTACACATAATGTATTTAGCCTCCCTGGACTTTGACTGGAAACAGGGTGCTTTTCTCACCTTGTATCCAGAGAAGTTCAAGTTGCTCAAGATCTTCTTCTTCTTTGCATCATCATCTGCCTTCTTCTTTGCCTCTTCTTCTTCTTTCCTTGCTTTCTCCTCCTGACGGGTGAGATGAATTTGAGTCAGCCATTGAGCTGCAACTGAACTTCATACCAACAGGCCAAATAGCATTTTACAGATAGGGTCTACTGTACCATGCTGCATTGTGTTTCACAACCCCCATGTTGCGTTTCAAACGAAAACAATGAGCTGCAGTGGCCATTTGTAGTTCTGAGGGAACTAAACATTAATAATATACCGGAACGGTATGTGACACGTTTTGAAGTATACGTACAGCTAGCCTGTTCTGCCTTTCCTTCTCTTTCTCCGCTCTGATCTTCAACTGCTCTGCTCTCTCTGACCTGCGTTTCTCCTAAGGAACATGGGGAACAAGTATTTTCAGTACAAGTGAAAACAAGATTGTAACCAATCCAATGGGATAGACATCTCACAATGCGGTCTGTGAGGTTGAGGAGTTCCTCTTCCTCTTTTTTACGGCTCTCAAAGTGAGCCTCAATCAGCGTCTGGAGCTCAGTCAAGTCCTTCTCCATGCGCTTCCGATGGATGTCCTGTAAAGAGAGACAGGAAGATTAGCATGTGCCTTCAAAGTTATTCTCTTTTTTTAAAACAGGCTAAAGGTTCCCAATCATTCAATTAAAGTGTGAAGGGTTACATAAAGACTGGATGCATTTTTATCACCTGTAATAGCCAAAATACATCCTGGTGTGACAAAAACCTGGTGTGAACCGGGTCAAATCAGGACAGATTTGGCCCTATCATTCTTCTCTGACATATGCCTCCTTTGTAATAACAGTTGTGGGAAAGATATGGGATCTTTAAACTGTCTCAGACATGCTGGGATGTGTACCAGGCAATGCTGTGTACTGCTGATGTTATTTAGTACCGTGTGTTCAGAAACATACGAGACCCTCCGCTTAACATAAGTCATAAACCATGGATGCCCAGTTTGAGAGTCCTAAGGATAGCTGCTGTGATCTCTGGCAAGGTGCACTCACATCAAAATCCACCTTTTCTCCATCTGGAATTTTTGGAGGTGCCAAGCCAGGCACGAAACCTGGTCTGAACAAAGAAATATGGATACATCTAATGGCACTGAGCATCTAGTATTTAAATGTGAAATGTGTACTGTATGTAAAACATACTTTGCCTTGGGCTTTGCTTCCTCTGAATAGCCAGTCAAATAAATAAATAAAGAAATAAAGACATACAATAAAGACTCCAAACAAGTAAATGTTAAAGACTCCAAAGACTAAATCACATGGTAGCAGAAATCCTTAAATACCTCCTTCCTCATTTTCCTCCCCAGCATCTGTTAATAAAAGACACCAGTGTCAACTATGACAGTGTGGGTTAAACTGCTGACAGAGCTGAATGTGAAATATTGTGCTAGAATACAGAGAAGCCCTGAGGGCCTGCGCTAACCCAGGTTAATCCAGGCTATAACCTGTCTAACCCTTTCCACCTCCCCTGCCACAGGCAGCACTGCAAATACATTCTAGACACTTTATTAGTAGGGCAAGAGGACCATTTTGTGTTGTGTTGCAATTACTTTTATATTACTTGTAGTATATTTGTAACAATTGTTTTTATTATTGAGCATTTTCAAGTGCAAATACAGCTGATTGACATGTTGCAATAATGCTTGCAACATGTCAACTATAAATCATGTGCCCTTGATGATTGACACATTGCAATCGTGCATATAGAGGAGTGTTTATTGTATGTGACTGTGACTTTTATTGCCAGACTGCATTGGTACTGCCAGAATATAACCTCTTGTCAGTACTAGTGAAAGTTATCCATTAAGTTACTTTACAGTTACAAGATCACAAAAGCCTGCTTTTATTGTGCTTTAGATCAGTAGTTCTGATAACACCTTTGTTTTGAACCGTCAACACCATTGTTTTGAACCGTCAATCTTGTTTAGGCGTGCCCTATAATCTGTGCATCAGATGGAGTCTTCATCTAGCTCCATCACCACCAATCCGTTATCTTCCTCTCAAGGGCATAAGAGCAGACCCACCCAAGTGAAAACATAAACTAACACTGGTTCTAATATTGCACTGGTTGAACTCCTAGCTATATTATGGACTCCTTGAGGCTTATCAGCCTGACTCTGACTGCCCTATTTCAAAGACTAGGCATACATTTAAAGAGACTGTTTTTGCGGTTGGGGCCCCTATAGGCCAACTGGAATGCCCTGCCTGAGGAGATAGGCTGGCAGAATAAGCAACATAATTTAAATCCATTATTACCATCACCTCTACAGTCTTTTGTATGATGTCATATTCTTACCTTCCTAATGTTCTTGTCAGTGATATTAGTGTTACTGTGCACTTTAAATTATGTTTTAATGTATTGTTTTTGTTTTAATCCAGTATTTTATCCGATCGTCAAATGACTAAACTGTTTTAAAGATGTATTATAAAGTACATTATATTATGATGCCCTCCTAAGCAATACAACAACACAACATTTTATAGACTGAACTTCTTCAAAAATAATTTGAATGGGATTTAGACTGATTAGAAAATAGACTGCATGTGATTATATTGACATACAGTCAATTACGTATGCCACATAGAAATAAGTAATACAGTACATTATAGGCCTATGTTAATCTAAACTCCCTTTGTTAGGAACAAAGTTATGCATTCTTATGGCCGGAAACAAGCAAATATTATAAGCAGTAGACTACTACCTTCTCCCTCCTCTTTCTCCTCCTCTGTTACCTCCTCATCCTCCGCTGTGCAAAGCAAGTGTGTTGAGCAAGCAAGCAGAATGATTCACAACACAGAATGCACGTCAGTTATTATCATTATTGCAGTTTGACTGAAGCTGGAGCTTCCAGTGACAGCAGTAGTCTAAATAAGGCATAGGCTACATGATCACATTGAAAACGTATTTGGGGAGCCATGTAAGGTAGGCTACAGTTTCAAACTAAGTCAATAATAAATGTGTCTCGAGCTATACTGTTATTATGATTAGTATTTTTAAACTATTACCAAAGCAAATTTCCACCAGACATGGTGCAAGATGTATAATTTAACTAAAATAAAAGTAGTTTAGTTCTACAGTTTGTAACCATGGCAACACACGTCTTTAAGTCAAAGTACTCTCATAGAATACCCCTAACTTTCCCCTCTGCCAACACTGTAACACGATCTGCACATAGAGGACCATTTATTGGTAGCCTATAAAAAAAAGAGGGGACATTGTTCTCTCTTAGCCCAAGGACTTCTATTCAGAACAAGCTGACCTACATTGCTCTGTTACACCAATACTGTTCTGCCTGGACAGGTGCTGCTTATAGTCTCAGAGACAACTGGTCTTTACCAGAGCCCAAATGGATTGCCACACAAAGGGAACAGAAATAGAGATAAGACCCCTTTTGTCTTTGACTCTGGATCCCCAGAGAACCTCTGGGTTAAAAGGATGGTACCCTTGGGAGATGTTATTGCAGCACAGACACTAAATGGTCTACTAGAGAGATGGAGGCCTCTCTCATATGAGAGTTTAAGGACAAGGTTGGCTTACATGTTACATGCCAAAAATAATGTTTGGTGTAGCCATGAGCATAGGCGTAGCAGAGGTAGGCAGTTAGGTAATTAGTAACAGAAAATCAGAATGCTGCATCGAGTCTAACGTATAACTAGCAGGACAAATATTCAACCCTGCTGTTAGGCAAGAAGAAAAAAAGTGTTTAAACAGCCTGTTTATAAACATACTGTGTTACACATAAACTTCAATATATTTTCACAAACAAACATGCATCCAGCAGGGTGAAAATTAGAAGTCAGTCATAATTGTAGCCATTACAATAAAAAACAACAACTTGCGAGTAAATTATTGTATGCCAGTCAAATGTGAGATTCATGTGACTACTGTACAAGTAATATGAATAACAACAAGCAATATAAATGTAATAGACTTACGTTGCTGTTCCCTGTAAGAACAGATTAGCAAACACAGTTATATGCCAAGTATAGTCACTTTACATAATTAATTCAATCAAATCATATTTACTGAACTTTATATAAAACATATACTACAGTACTGTAGTAGTGGAGTCATTCTTATGTACTCACTCATGGGCAATATCATCTGTATCTGACATGCTTGGGGACAACCTTCATGAATAAATACAATATATTAATTCAAGGTGGTAGACACACTAATAAGCAAACAATAACTAGATATCACAGTTCAAATGACAGTATGATACAACTGCAATAGTGCGTAGTATTCTTACCCTGATAGTGTAGGATGTGCTTGATGTATGGGTCAACAGGGAATGGTATTCTCTGACCCTCAATCGCAGACCCATAAGCTTTTAAACCCAACAGTGGGTCACATGTGAGCTAGCCATGTCCACAATGGGTGGGTACATGAAAACAGATGGCAGATGGTGATGTCGATATAATAAGCATGTATTCTCGCTGGACTTACTGTCTATATACATCAGTACTGTATGTATGTCAAAACATCCTGAACAACATGGGGTTAATGCTCGTACCATAGAAGAAAAGGTACATTGCATGTGAGTGTATGCACTACTGTAAGCAAGCACAGCATTTAAATATTAATTGTACAGACGTGTATTGCACTTTACCCAAGCTAAGTATAACTTCCCTCCTCTCATAACATCACAGACATTTCAAATTGATATAGTAATTTCATAGTCCCACAAACTGTGAGTCATCATTCGTCAATGCATCGCGTGCTACCTAGGTGGAGATATAATCTCTCCACCTAGTCCTGGGTCTTCCCCGAGGCCTCCTCCAAGGTGGACGTGCCTGGAACACCTCCCAAGGGAGGCGCCCAGGGGGCATCCTTACCACATGCCCGTACCACCTCAACTGGCTCCTTTCGACGCGAAGGAGTAGCGGCTCTACTC
>JAOEGT010003173.1:0-26166 GCA_025447795.1 Speoplatyrhinus poulsoni
AACAAAGTAGCGTGGCCCGCAAAGTTCTCTGACGTTTTCAATGTGGCCCCCAAGTGAAAATAATTGCCCACCCCTGTCCTAGAGGAAGACTGTGTAGTTAAGCAAAGGACAGAAAATGATATCATTCACCTTCAGGCTGTGCAGTTTTGTGAGTCCTTGTTGAAGTCAGATCAAATGAAACATGAGGACACGCACAAACATGCTCACAGATCTGAATGCTTCTGCTATGACAAACTTGTGATGACCATTTGTCACATCACCCCTGACACACACACACACACACACACACAGAATGCCTGATTTATGCTCGGTTTACTGCAATTAGTGATATTTTGCTAAGAGAAAAATTAGAGCACATTGAACGCTGTTGTGCAAGAACCTGCAGGTCAAATGTAGAGCAAATATTACAACTTGATATTCCAATTAGCCTAGACAATAAACCTTCATAGTGCATTTCAGTAATTTGTTATAATGTTATATACATGCTTTATTATCTTTATTTTGTTAATTATTATTAGTTAATGCACCATAAAGTATCTGAACATGTCAATCATGTTTGCCTTCTGACCTTTCATTATACACTGTGTGTCCCATGGATTCAGAAGCATCTTTGATGTTAAAATACCACAGTAGGTTAGTTTCAAAATATGTTTTGTCTTTTATGTTAAAATACAACAGTAGGTTTTTTGGTGGAAGTATGTTCCTAGATTATGGGTGTTATGGTAAAAAAGGAGGTGCTTATGCTTATCTAGAGACATAAACAAAAAATGCTGCTCAAAGTGAGTTTGTGGTTTAATCGGATCTGGCACTATAACACAACGTATTCCTCTTTTATCTCGTTTCCAAATGCAGAAAATGTGTTACATTGTAGGCCTTTTTTTTATTTGTATTCCCGATTTTGCACGGTTAGGCTATCTAATAGGCCTATATGCTATGGTCAATGCGCGGATGTACTGTAGCCTACACAAACCCCAGTATTAATATAGCCTATAGGCTTAATATAAACAATATATTCAATATATTGAATATAGGCCTGTTGCTGTTTCGCACTGACAGTGATTTTTCTGGGTTGCTGATACTCTGCTAATGAAACATACAAAAACGACACTTGAAACAAGTAAAGTTCTCAACTCCAAACAAGTGGGTGCTTGCCTCGCCTCTTATAGTCTCTCAGTCTAAGTATCAGTCTCCAGGCATACAATACATACAATAAAGCCTATGCTACACAATCCATTAGGTATACTTCACACTAATATTTGATCAAGGTCATTAAACACGCTTTCAAACTCCTGTTGTCTTAAATGTGTTTACGTCGGACCATATAGATTCTTATGGAATAACAATAGCACACCATCTGGTGGAATGGCAGAACATAGAAACGTTAAAGGTCTGACAGTGTAACAAAATAATAATCAAAACCATTAGGCAACACAAAATGTAGCTTACTTTACTGAATACTGTAACTTTGCCACTGCCACTTAAACCGCATGGCATAGGGTGGGCATGTGAAAACCAAAATAGACTACACCTACATTAACATGCTCGGGCGGCGATTGATTTACCGGTGAACTACAAAAGGCTGCAAAATGTGACCACCTGGACAAACTGCACTTCGCCTACCTTTCAGATGGTCATGCAAGATGAAGATGTTACGGCAGGTGGCAATAATTTTCCTGAAGAGGAGTGAACTGCAGCTGCTGGTGTGCGAAGTAGCTATTTTCTCTGTCACGGTGCGGGCTGTTGTTTTAGAATTGCCTACCGTTTTTATGGTCATTTATAAATCATGATGCAGATAAGCTGTAACCAGGACAGGAGAGTAAAAAAACTGCCGGACTTTGATATCAAACACGACAATCTGAAAGGGGAGGAAGGAGGATGAAGATGAGAGAGTCAAGTCTCCGCGATGGGGAAGGGAAGGGTGGGGCGACTGGACAAAAATATATTTGCCGCTTAATGGATGATATGGGTCACTCCTGTAACCTTTCTTAAATAGGCACCGTACTACAGGATGACAATGTAATTCTCGATTTACGTGTAGCATATAGGCAGCCGTGACACACGGGCATGACCTCTTGGGGGCATGCAATGTCACGGTGTGGCTGTGCTACTGACTATGGCAGGCTTATGTTCAAATTGTCAAGCCAGTTTACTTCACGCAGCAGGTCCATCATAACCTGACATGCCAGAGGAATTGTTGTCGGCAAAATTAAACTGAAGCTCGCGAGATCAGAATGGTCTCGCGAGGCTAGGTACATCATGTAGGACAGACACAGAGGTCTTCAACAGGGGGTCCAGAGGTAGGCTACTCCAGTGGGTCCGCCAAATTATTGTTATGATCTCAAACGTGTCCAAAAATTTAAATGTCAGGAAATAGGCTACAACATCATAAATACAATCTGTCAATATTTTAATGGCTATAGTTAGTGGTCTACTTTTATTGGCCACATAACACTAATAGGCAGCCCTACATTATTTGCTGGCCCATTAACTACATACCATATGTCAGTGGTTTTCAAAGTATCGGCGCCAGGGGGCGCCTCAGCAAATTGGAGAACAATAAACATATAAATAATATATATACAGTATATACAGTATATATATTCAGATAAGTATTCATTATAAAACAGAATTTAGACATATATACAGCATATCTTATTTACCATGACCGTTTCTAATTGCCTGCCAGGAAATCTATCATTAATCACGTAAATTGTCAGTATTGATCTTGTAACCAACTGTATGCTGTCATGTTGTTAAACTCGTCTGAAACATTGCATATAAAACTTTAGAAAAGAAAACATTAATATGGAATTCAATGGAATTATAAATTATTTGAAATATAAATGACTCTTTATTGCGTTAAAAGAAAAGCACGGACATGGGAAAGGGTTTTAAAAAACATTTCGCAAAAGGGTGGCCTGGGCCAGAAGCTAATACTATTTGGGGCGCCTTGGCGTGGAGGTTTGATGAGACAAACCTCTGATGTATATGTAGCTACCTAGAGGCCCAAATCGTGAAGTTTAATTTAAGATCATGTAATTTTTCTCGAGATTCTCGGCGCCAGTTTAAAAACAATAAATGTAGGGCTATCACTATCTTGACAAACTTATAAACGTTCATATGTAATATGCAGGGTTGCTTCCTTATGCTCTTTTTAAATATAGCCCATATGGTTAATATGCCATTATCTCTGAACGCAACGTTTGTCGTACTCTAGTGTTGATATACAGTAGTAGCATTTTCTACAATTCATCTAGGCTCCATTAGGATAATAGGCTATTACTTTGTGTATGTTTTCATATATTCTTTATTAATTTTAATGTGGCTCATAAATTGATAAGTTACACAATATCATACAGAAGCTGAATGCCAGAACTGGACAAAAATTTGCAAAAATATTTCTTCTTTACATCTTTACTGTCATTTGATTGCAGCATATTGCAGAGCAACAATGTGGCATCAAAGTTTCATGGGCAAGTTGCAAGTGCCGAATTCTGGACATCACTGAACCATTTTACTGATCAGGTGTAAAGGAATATACAAGCTTTACAAATTCAGGACTGCAGATTGTAGCCAAAGTAGTTGCACAGAGACAATTTTAAAACACAGGGAACTCTATTACAGTAGGTGTGCATAACAGGAACAAGGCACACCATGTGTAGCAGTTATATGAGCATAGGAAAAGATAACTTCACAGGGTTCCCCCATTATGGTAACCACTAAAAAAGGGCTACAATACCAAATGTGACTACACATGTATTAGCAATACTGTGAGACCCTGCCTCTAAATGTCATATTATAAATTTAAATTAATAAACTAGCTTTGCTGGACAAATATGTGACATGATGCCACACACTACATGCAATAAGGTTAATTAAAACCAGCAGCATCTCCTAGGGTGGTGATAAAAATATCAATGAGATGAAAGTGACTAAAAGAAAGTGGATTATGCAACTTTTGTTGCAAACTGATCATTGAGAATCACATCATCTTGAAATAAAATGTACAAACAATAAAAAAATCAACATGCCAGGGAAATGTAGGTAGCAAGGCTGCTGGCAAGAGAAGTGAGTCACTATTGGTGCATTCCCTCCACTTGTGTTAGGACTTCAGCCATACAGCAATGTCTTTGTTGCAGTTTATTCTTCTCCCAGGTTTCATTTATTTTCTTAAATGTCTATTCATCATTCTCCTCATCATCCTCTTCCTCATCCGTTTGGTCCCTGGCATCGAGGTCATCGTCATCTTCAACCTGTAAAGAAAGTGGAACAGTCTAACTAGGGCAAAGACATCACAGCTAAGTGGTTAGGAAAAAGTATACAATACATTTAACTTTTTCCAATCATTCAACTTCCAATATAAAACTACATTTTCTCTGGAAAGTAATAAAGCATTTTGAGGTCAATCTGAGAACTGGCTTAGCCACATGTGCACAGCGTGGGGTGCTGTGACACAAACTTATTTTCATTTTCACCACTGTGGCCAGTTGCACCAGTTGAACCTACGATTGATCTTAAGATTGTGTGTACCTTAAACCATGCTTTGAAACTCGTTCAAGCTAGACGCGTGTTCTTTTTCGGTTGCACTACTGCTAAATAAATGGCATCATAGTTTGTATTCGCTCCTGAATACAACTATTGTCGCACAGAATTAGGTTTCTACCATTGACAACCAGTCAATATCAGTGTCTGATTATTTCAGAAGAATCTCACAGCTCCCCTATACTGCTGATGTACCGTACGCTCTATTGGATTTAACCGCAGTAATGCCCATCCATCAGCTGTTCATTTATATTGTAGAATAAAATGTAATACAATTTTATTAAAAAATAATATCGATGCTTGTTTTGGGAGAAGTAGCCTACAAACGCCGTAACGTTACTAAATCACATCAGCGCTGATATAATGGAGGTTTGTCAAGTGGATAATGTTGTTAGCATGCAGACTAAGCTAACACTATAGCAATACCCATGGTACTGCTGTAGTATCCTACTTTAATTAAACATTCATGAAATGTGTGATGCTATTGCGTTGACGGTATACAGCATTAAGGACGATTGATTCAATCTTGGCCTATGAGGCTGAAAACTACAATAAAGGGTTCACTTCCATCATTGAACACGCTGCAGCTTTACGCACACAAGTCAGCTCATAAAAGAAGTAGGGACAAGGGAGGCTGACTAACAGACTGATCTCACATGACAATCTTACAGTAACAGAAGATAATATTAGCCTACATTAATTAGTAGTAGTAGTAGTCTACTACTAATAATAATGATATTGTGTAGATGTGTCTTCGGACATAATGGTGGTACTTTGAGAGCCAAACATTTTAGGTGGTACTTGGTGTAAAAAGTTTGAGAACCACTGATCTATACAGTTAAAAAGCTGATTTTGATCGCAATAGAAATACCCTGCCCAAAAATAGGAGGGATTACAATTTTAAACACGCATGGATTTGTTTGTGTACAAATAAAAAATAAATCGCATTTCTTAAACTTGATTTGTTCACCAAGAAGTGGTTCACATTTCAAAACATTTGAAAAGAGGGGGGGAGCAACATTAAGCAACTTGTTTGAGAGCCAGTGAGTTCTAACATCACGGTTTTGCTCTGCAATGGAAGAGGACCATTTCATTACCGTCTCTCCCAGGCCTTTGAGTTTCTGCTTCAAGCTCTGGATCTTCAGGTCCTGGTCAGCGAGCAGCATCAGTAGATCGTCCTGCTCTTTCTTGGACTCCTGCACCTCCGTTTGCAGCTTTGCCTTCTCAGTTTGCAAGATGGCTACTGTGCTGTTGGCAGAAGCTAGCTGTTCCTCCAGCCCTGACAAGGTCTTAACCTCCTCCTGGTCGAGGAGGCAGTGGGGGAAATAAAAATAGATTTTGAAGACTAAAGAAAGAAGTGAAAAATAAAAAAAAGGGTTATAGTAGTTAAATGTGCCCTTTAACGCCAAAATTAATGGTGGGAGTCATGACTTGGTAAATAACACCGTTAATTAAATAACACAGAATTACTATAGGTGTCGCCTTGTTACAATAAACTGGAAAGTTCAAACATTTTGCGAAAACACTTCCTTTCAATGCCATAGGTCCTCCCTCAAAAGCTACAACACATGCACTGGAAACACGTGGCCAAGGCTAGGATATTGTTGTGTACGGTCAGCACAACTTTCTTTGTGTTCCTCTTTACAAAGCCAGCCAGGGCTGTGTAGAAGTACCAGATACATTTTCCAGCACGCACAGAGAACAGTAAGATAACAGACTGCGAGGAGATATTGTGTGAATTGGACAAAAAAGAATGTTATTAGCTTACAGTCGTAAACCCTTTAAATTTAAAGAGCTGGTGCAGTGCTTCACTATGCATGGTAGAAATAGAGAATGTGAAAGAAGAAATATACATGTATATGCCAAGGCTCACACCTTGAGTCTGTCTGTCTCAGACGTTCGTGCAGCAAGTCTGCTCTCCAGCTCTGCCAATTTGGCTCGGTCGCCTGAGCTCTCAGTACTTGAGACTGCATCCGAGGACTGTATATAAAAAAAAAAAAAAAAAAAAAAAAAAACAGAGACGGAGGCAGCATTAGCAGTCTGAGCTCGTGCTGGGATATTTACGTCGTGGTGTCTGGATCGTATTCACCCCAGCCTCTGCTCTCTGTGCGAGTTCCTGCCTTTCTGACTGCAACTGGCTGATTTCTGCCGACTGGAACTGCACCTGACTCCTCAGGGCCTCAACCTCCTGATAGAGAAGACAAACACAACGATAACACTCACAATGCACATGGAAGTTAATGCTGGCCAATACTAACATACATCTAATGAGAGTATAGCATTATCTAGCTTGTAACTGGTTCATTATGTGCAGTGGTCAATTATCAGTTCCACCTTGAGTAGATCTGTGTTGTCGGACCCTCCTGTGGCATCGTCTTTAGTCTGTACTGCCTCTGCCCTCTAAAATATGAATCACATGGGGAAAAGGAAACTATCGGCCAAGAGAAGAATCAATGTTTACTGCAAACGATAACTCAGTATAACAAAGGTAACATTCACGTACAAAATGCTCACTAACCAGGGTGTTCACGAGTGCGTCTTTGTCAGAGAGTTGTGCCTGGAGCAGTGTTTGTTGCTTGCGGAGGGCTTCAACCTCATCTCGAAGTTGTGTGAGCTCTTCTGTCTGGAGGCCGTTGATCTGGGAGGCATCCCCCTGACCATTGGTTTGACCCTGGTTATCTTTACCTGGATAACAGTTATGACATCCAGCAAAATGTTAGCTTAACGCAAAAAAAGAAAAGGTACATTTTGGCACCGTTTCTTTAAACATTGATACATTGCTCTTTGTTTAATATGCATCTCCCCATAAATGCATCTGAACAGAACCATGTTGTATATTTCAATAGAATCGTGGATTACTCCTGAACCCACCTAGCTTAAGCTTGAGGATGTTATACTGGTCTTTGTGCTGCTGGATCTGGGCCAGCTGCTGGGTGATCGTTGTCTGCATCTGCTCATTGTGCGACGACAGTGACAACATCTGCTCCTTCAGCTCCTTCAGCTGAGTGTCCTGATAGGTTAGAACAACAACACAGACAATGCTATGAACAGCAGAACACAGATGTGTGACCACGCGCGTTTAATTAAACTCATTTTACCATTTATCATGTGGAAAACATCTAGCAGAAATTCTGAAAGTCAATACGAAATAAACAATAGTACAAGCGTGTACCTGGTCTCTGATCAGCTCTTTGTACTGAGTCATGATGCTATCATGCTGTTCCAATGACTTCTTCACCTCCTCTTCTTTCTTCTCCTCTTCGCTGGACTTGTGAACTGCTTTAGTAATCACACCTGAGAAGCAGGGGGGGGGCGGGGGGCGCAGTGTCAACAACACACTGTAGTACTGTGGCAAGGCACAGCCTGCATGGACAGGGCGGCGGTGTGGCGACTAACCCTCCAGGTCTTTGACCAGTTTGGTGAACTCGTGGTCAAAGAGCATCTGCTCTGGCGAGGGGAAGGCGGGCTGTGGTTTCTGGGCGGCGCGGGAGTACAGCTCGTGCTTGGTGATGAAGCCCAGCTTCTCAACAAAGTTCTCCTTCCCAATGCGCTTCTCAATAAGCTGCTTCAGCTTCTCTCTAAAGGAGGACAGTGTGGTACATGAAGAGGATAAATAGTCCCTGGTTAAGGTATTGCTCAAGCTTTAAAAAAATCAAAAAACAGAGTCAGCCATTACGCTAAGGTAAGCTAATACACTTTTTGTTTCTACACAGCCCTGGCTCTGTAAATAAGAACCAAACAAAGTGGTGCAGACCGCACCACACAACACTATTCCAGCATGTACAATATAGGGGGCGGAGCTTCTGAGTTAAGTGAGCTAAAATTTATCTTGAACGCTGCATTTCCATTACAACCGGGCTTCCCGCTTGAAGGGGTGTTTAACTGATGACGCGCTTATCTTGAGTCAGTCACATTTAATAGTAATTCCTATTTAACACACTGTAGGCACCTTTATTATTGCACTGGCCAACTGCTCAATCAACATGGATTTTCAGGCTAATAGGCAATATTTTACATCCACGGACGACTGGCGATAGGCCTATTGGCCATGCCTGACTACAGTCCTATAGCCTACATCGAAAATGCTGCCTATTTATCAGACATTGATTATTTAATCACATTATCAAAGACCAGAGGTCTTCAACAAGGGGTCCTGGACGTCTCAGAGGTACTGCAGGGGTCCTCCAAATTAGTTGAGCTTAACCATATTTTCTTCCAAAAATGTAAGTGTCAGAAAAGACACATCAACATAAATACAACCTGTGCTATAAATATATTAACCTGTCAATTATTTTAATGGCTGCGATAGTGGTTTACTTTTATACATGGCAGTGGCACTGTATAAATATGTTATAATGTAATAGGGGTCCCTGTGCCATGTTTCTATCAGACAAGGGGTCCTTGTCTGATAGAAAAACATTGACGACCACTGTCCTAGACTAAGAAAATGTGTAGAGCTTTTCTTTTTTCCTTTAAGAGACTTGTAATATCTCTGGGGAATTCTCATACACGCCACATTGAGCTGGCAGCATGTGGGCGTGTCGGCAATTCCTACAATGCAAAAGATACGAGTGTCGAAAACAGCGATAATTACAGGTAGCCTAAACTATATACATTTATCAAATACCCAAAAAAACAGATTCATAACGTGTAATAAATATATTTGCTATTAATACATGTTTTTCTATACCTTGAACTTCACTCTCCTCATGAGTGATTTCTGTCTCGACAATGTTTAGCCTACACTCCTTTAATTGCGAGGAGGATACCCGATCGAGCAACAAGTAGCCCAATGTAGAGAAACGCTGAAAATAGCCTAGGCTTAGTTAATATAGTGTGCCGCACCAACTTTCTGTGTCTGCCCCGCTAGGATTGCATTAATGAGCGTAACGTAGCCTATAACGTCACAGCGACTAACTTGGAGGCGGGCCGGCTCACTTTGGCCGCTCTCCAGAGCAGGCCCATCTCGGGCGCGGCACGGCTCGAATGTGCCAGTGGAAAAGCCCCAGTATTGTGATGGCATGAACAACCAAACCAGTGGGTTTGGTTGTTCTTTACCAGATAGCTTGTTCTCATATTGTTTGGGTTCAGCCAAAAACCATTAGCATACTGGCGACTTACTTGGTGTAGTTCTCAAGTGAGTTGTCATTGTAATATATACAGATTCCCAGAAGCAGTGCACACAGGCCTTGGACCAGCCTCTCGTCCTCCCCAAGGTTCTCTGAGATCTGACCCGTCAGCTATAAAAGGTCAGCGGGTTAAGGATTACTTCGCTCCAGAGCATCTGCGTGGCTGTGCCCTTGAGCAAGACACAGAATCTCAAACAGCAACACCCACGGGGAGGGGAAGGCCTGCCACGAACAGTCAGTCAGTCACCAACATACACAAGAAGGCTATATTCTCTCTCTCTCTCTCTCTCACACACACACACACGCGTATAATTATTAGTGGCCCAGACATTCAGAATTGTAAGGGCAACTACTGTAGCTTTGAGAGAAATGTCAATCACCTGGGCTGTTTAACTGCATTATCAATCTGAATGTAGGACGACTTAAAAGGTAGACTGTTCTTGTGGAAAAAGCTAATATGTACACATATTACCTAGCTAGATGCCTGTTCTGTGTGTGCACTGAAAAATATAAGATGGCGTCTCTACACTCTGTGAATGGGAACACAAACAAAGTGGTGCAGGCCGCACCACACAACACTATCCTAGCCTGGTTACGAATGTCCTATGTGTGGGGGGATTAAAAAGAAGAGGTTCTGAGAAAAAATATAAATCCCTGACTCCACCTTTAATGAATAAATAAAGGCCTAGATCAGATAGACATGAACATGGACTCAAACAGACATGGACTAACGAGGACATCTGGACCAGCTGCATGAAGGATACAAAGGGAACATTCTCCTGGTTGTGTAGAAAGTGTGTGACAGCGATAGGACAATTGCTGATCCACGTACACAGCAGCATGAGAAGCCCCACTCTGGTCTGCACTTTGCTGCCCTGTGGAGTAGACAACATTGGGTGCACATGTCAACACGCTCTCCCGTGGAAACATTTTAGGTTCAGCACAAGAGCCAGGAACACAACGAAGATGCAGGACTGCAGACTGCACAGAACAACATGCTGGTGCAGTCCCACATTCAGTCAGTTGATCCTGACCCATACAAATCCTCAATAAATGCATTCAGATTAAATCTAATTAAGTGCAATTGGCTGTCCCTATATAGATTCTTTTTTCCATTTTATTTTTCCCAATGTTGCATAGCAGGTGTTTTCATTATTTCTGTTGCACTGATATTAGTTTTTCTATATCTTAACCTAATGCATAATTTGATTTAATCCAAACAAGAACATTCAAATGAAAGACAAGGCCAGCAAAATAAATGCTCTTGCATTAAATTCAAACAGGAACCAACCAACAAACAAGCAGAGAAAATAACAGAGCAAAGCCACACCTAAAACCATTAGTAGGGTTAAATGGGAGGTATTGATGTTTGCTGGCACATAAGTAGGAAAAGTTCATTTTCGCACCATGGACCTTTTACTACAAGGCAGGAAGACATCATCGAGTTCAAACAGATTAGCCTTAAATCCAATCATGCCAGGTTCACAAACAACGCCTCTTTGTGTTAAGTTAATGAGGTTTTCACACACCACAGACAACCAAGATACAAACAAAAAGTAATACATTTAAACAAGGTCATGTTAGGTGTACCCAGGTTGTGACCCAAGAGCAATACTATACATTCACTGTACTATCACCATGGTGACATAAATCAAGAGAAATGTTCCTCTTCCTGTGTTTACTCAAGGATACCTGGGAAAAAGAGGTACAGCAGGAGGAACCACTTCCCAAAGCAAGTAAATGATGATAGGGAATGTGTCTTTCATTAAAGAACATGCTAAAGAGAAGCACCCTTGTTCTTTAAAAAGTGAAAAAGAAAACAACCCTGTGGTATCGTGCATTAGATATAAACCTGACTGGTGGTCAGAATAAGTGCACAAACTCAACAGACCCATCTTTTGTGTCATGTCTTTACAACCATTGCTTCCTGTGCTATCGCAAATTGGGAGGTATGCCAGCATGCAGTTATGCAATTTTGGACATTTCATCTTAATGAACCATTGGACGATAGCATGTTCGTGGGTTGGTATGACGAATGTTTAATGTCTGAATCGTATAGACTCAAACAATATTCATACTGTTAAAACTGTTCAATTTAAAGTGTCCAAAATAGAATTCACAACATGCAGAGCAGACTGCTATTTTAGTAGAATGAAAGAGCATTGAAATAAGATAATTTAACAATGACAGATAAAATATATTACAAATATATTTTCAAAACAAAAAGAGGGTGGCATACTATATACAAACTTTGGAAATCACCTTTTCAGATTTTGTCTCCAATTGTAACGTAATGAATGCAAAAACAAAAAGTAGATGGGGAACAAACAAAATACATTACAAAAATATTAATGTGTGCTGTGGGATGTATATACACTATCCACACTTTTATACTATTGTTGAAATCAGTCGTTTGAAACCCATTTCCCTTAAAAAGGTGCACAAGTGCATGAGAAGCAGTGAGATTTGGATTTAAAAAGACTTAAAAGACCACAACAAAAGTAAATTGACGTGATCCAAAGCAGGGATTAGCAGGGGTTCCACACTGATACTCTGCCCCTCTTTCAAGTCTTTACATACTGTATGTACTGCCCATCACCACAGCCTTATATCAGTGACACTTTATTGTTGAATGTGAAAAAAGCAGCGTTTGATCCCTGTCAATATACTTTTTATTCGTTTTATTTCAGGCCTTGCGCATACATACTGTATATTTAGATCATTATATTAAGTCTGACCCTTATACACGCTAACAAGGGCCAGAAGGAACTATTTCTCAATGTCAGATAAGTATTTTTCCTCTCAGAGTTGCGTCCGGACCCTCATGCAAAATACCACTGTTTGAAATAAGGTGGATAAGACCCAGCCTCAGGTACAGTACATCTATGTGGACTGAGAAACAAGGGACAGGGATGTTGGAGCTGTACAAAGGGAACCCAGATACACACGCACACACACACACACAAAAAGGAGCCCCTTGCTACAGATGCAAAGCCAGAATAATGTGCTCCCCAAACACACACAATCACACATTACTTACCCGCCGGCTGATCTTATCACCCTGCAAAACCACAATAACGTGACACTGTTCAGCTCCACAGCGAGGCAGCAAAGACCACCACATCCCAGCCAGGCTATCACAAGATGCTTATACTGACCACATTTACACACTCATTCATACTCCAATAATACTCAAAATGTGTCAATCCAAACATAAAGGAGTGAATATGGCCATATACCAAACATCAAATACTGACCTATCTAATAATTCAGGGAACATCAGTGTGCATGTAAATACAGTCACTATACACCAACCCGTTAGGTGCTAACTAAGCCCCGCTGCTGGTGGAATGACGTGTCCCACAGCAGCATTCTCCTCCCTCCAGGCCCTACCTGAGAGAGGATGTTGGTGCACTGCTGCAGCAGGGAGACGGGGGGCTTGCCCAGGCTGGTGGCCAGCTGCACGCGCAGCAGCTGCTCCTTCTGGGTGAGGTTGTCCTGCAGGGCGTGGGCCAGGGCCACAGCAGCGCACCAGTTGGACAGGGAGTCTGCTGAGAACAGGCCCCCGCACAGCAGCTGGCCCGCAGAGATGGAATTTGCTGGGTAAAAATAAAATGGAAGCACGTGTGCAGTTAGTGAGTGTTGTGTGTGTGTGTGAGTGAACCATTACGTCTGCTGGCACAAACGGGTCTGGTGTTAGGCAAAGTACTCTAGAAACTCTATCCCCAACATTTACTGTAGCAGGTGTTCCGTCAAGAGTCTGACCACAAGGGGGCCCATGAACAGCAGAAGAATGGCTCCACGATAGCTCAAAAATGTGATGTGCATGCAGACAGAATGGCTGAAAGGGGTATGGCTTCATTATATGAAGAAGAAGTACATACATAAGACAATGGTCATAATTTCAAAATGTCTCATTAGCGATTCCAGCTTTAACTGACCATCAATGGTAGAGGGAAGCAACGTGGCAACAATCTCCCCCTGGCCCTTCTGGTTCTTGTAGAGGAAACACTGGAAACAGTAGAGAACAGCACAGCGCAACACAAACGGTTGTCTCTCGTTGACCATGGACATGAGCAGCACCACGATGGCAGGCCTACGGGTGGAGGAGGAGAAGGGAAAAGGAAGTAGGGAGCTACGCTCAATGCAAAGTGTTTTCTCTGACACAGATCAATAGGAAATGAGGACAATTTCATACACTGTGAGTCATACCTTGGTGGGTTGGAAGGAGCATTGACAGAGGCAAAGTAATCCTGGTTGACCTGTGACCCACGGATAACCTCCGATACAGTGTTGATGGTCTAAAATGCCAAACAGGTTTCATTTAGAACTACTGGCATAAACAACCAGAAACATTAATAAAGGCATTTTATAAAAAACACAACAGCAAAGGGATATAAAGGAAGGGGTTGGAGAAGATGCGGAGGGGTTTGAGAGAAAACAAGAATGTGAGCAACTCGGCAACATTACAAAGGATAACTGATGAATGCAACTTAAACTAGACTCAAAATAATAGTTTCTTTTAAAACAACTTTGCCGCCCCCACTGCTCTCGAATACTGACAGACGGCACTGCGTGCAGACTAACGTCTGGGTTGTCTGACCTCTGTAAGGATGTCTGCAGGCACCCCAGTGGCCATGAGGATGGTACAAAGCTGATGCAGCAAGCCACAGTGGTACATCGACTTCTGACAGCTGGTGGTGGCTCCGGGAGAGTTCACAGGGGACACCATTACTCGCACCAACTGAACAGGACAGATAGGACAAGCCAGGCTGAATCTTGTGCAAGAACTAGGTCCTGTCAGTCTAACACGATGTTGCAAACGTGCAGGCAGGGGATAGTTCACCTGCAGCATGAGATGGAGGTTGGTGACCTTCTGGGCCGACCAGCCAGAATTATCATCGCCGACTTCAAACCACGGCTTCATCCTCTGGATGTAGGAGCCCTCCTTGAAGAAGTTCTGATTGGAACTGTTGTTCTTCAAGAGGTTGAGCAAGAGCAGTAGACAATCCTCCACCACAATACCTGCAAACCAAATCAATACACGCGTGTTGTGCTTAGTTGGACACCTACTATTTCACAGACTGGTATGTCACTAAATTGGAGCAAATAGCAGGATGTTTCAATCAGGCACAAAATTGAATTAAAGAGCCATTACGGTTAAATACATTTTCTGTGACATTTCTACAAGCATGCACTGTACTGTAATTAGGTACTGGCAGTACCTCCATCACTGCTGCCCTCCTCTGTGATGATATCCAGGAGACGCTCAAAAGCATTCTCAAATGCCACAATTTTCTGAATGGCAGCATTGCTTTTGGTCAGCTGCTGAAGCAATAGCAAGCCCTGTTGGTGGATGGCAGAGATGCAAGATGGTCATTCATCTCCAGAGTACTAGGGAGCAAAGGTCCAATATAGGACTTCCAGCACATGGCTTCACCGTCATAATTGTAATTAGCCAAGTTATAAGTAGTAGTCATAAGTAGTGACCCCAGTGGTTTACTACTAGATGGAAGCTTTCAGAGAGGGATGGTGCTTACATCATTGCGGATAACCTCTCTTGAGTCTGCTAATAGGTCCATCAGTCTGGAGACACCTGTAGTGGGAAGGATGGGGGTTATATATATATATATATACACACATATGCTAGAATCACATCTAGGGCCAGTCTACATGAAATACAGTAATTACAACGCATTTACTGCTTTATTAATGTCTTTATTTTGCTAAAAATAATATAGCTATGCATAAATGCAGTGTAATGTAACAGGAAGTATGAAGGCGTTTCATAAGGGACAGCAGAGCTCACCCATGGGGCTGACAAGAATGACACCCTGGACCTGGGTACACTGGTTCTTCAGGAGGGCCGTCAACAGCTTCACACCAGGCCACCGAACATGGAAGTCAAACTCCTAAAAACGCAAGCGAGCATGCATTCGTTATTTTATTGCCTGCTCTGGGAAACGAACGATTTTTTCTAAACAATAAAGAACAGACTACCTCCAACAGTGTCAAAATCAGCGTCACGTTCTCAGAGTCTTGGATAAACTTGTCTGTGAACTGGACTCCCAGGTCATCAGCTTGCTTCTGGGTATTCTCATCTGAAAATGGAAAATTAGAGATTATTTTTTGAAACCTCTGAGTAAAGACAGCAGGAATTAATATGAATCGTTCTGAGAAGGATTTCAGCAATTACTATAAAACAAGTGTGGCGAAAGAATCATAATCATAACGTCTACTAATATAAGGCAATATCATGTCAAGTGTGCTAATATATACTAAACGTTTGTAAACCCTTGACTCTAGCTTCCCTGCCCAAGAAGTCGTCATTACACCGATGCGTGATAATTCAGAAATCTGTTTTAAATGACATTTCTGCTTTGGATTATTGGAGACATTTTAAATTTCCAGTGCATTGTATACCACAAATAAGAGATTATGCTACTAAAGAATTGTGAGGACTTCTTGGGTAAGGAAGCTACAGTCATCCCTTTAAGAAAAAGTGTAATATTGCATTAACTCTATGCCAACAGTAGACGTGGTATTTTCTAGCTATACATTAATATGATCATGCTCAAGTGAACATGCCTAGGAGGGCTGCAAATTAGGTCAGCACAGGTGAAGGGAAAGCTAAAAGGATCTAAACAGGATTATTCTTGTATGGGGTGTGCCGTATACCGTATTGGTGGAATTTTGGGCATGTGGACAATCCTGTGAGCAACAGAAAACAAGTGTACGACCACCTCTGGTAGCGTTTATACAAGGCTCTGTAAAACGTGATCCTTCTACACCAATTCTGATACACATTTATGAAACAGTATGGAGCGCTATTCATGAATTTACCACCACAGAAAAGCAGAAGACTACACACCAGACTGTGTATAGAAGCTGGGACAGAGGTAGTATTAGTAAAGAACTGTGTTTACCACCCAAACCACATTTTCCCCCACTCCTATTTGGTTTTAGTGAAGTTAGTCGCTAGACTTCAGTACTGACCAGGCATGGGCACAGATTTATGCTTCCCTGACAGAGGCAAAGGGGCTACTGCATCTGCAAATGTTGGGGAAGGAATAGGAGGAGTAAAGCCTTGACACTGGAGGGTTCTGAACATGAATTCCTGAAGTCCTGAGACACTGAGTGAGAACAAAGCCATGACCCGTACTATTGTTTTAACCACAGTCTTAAACAGCTGAACAACAGCAAAATTGTACTGTCTGTCTGTCTGTCTGTCTGTCTCCCTCCCTCCCGCCCCAAATGTATTTAACATGTAAGTGCTGCTGGTAGTTAAGGGGTGGCATCATGCACAAATCAAGAGGTTTACCTTCCGATTCATCTGTGTGGTTAAAACAGAAGAGAAGAGAGAGATGAGAATCTTTATGCAACAGTCAATACCAGTTTGTAAATGGAGGTACGTATCATGATGTAAAGGGCGTAGTCTTGACCGATATCCAACAGATATATAAATTCTGTTTTTGTTTTAGACAGAATTATATTAAAACCACAGGGCACATGCTATTTACAATGTTAAAACAGACGGAGGTAACTAATTTCATATAGTTCTAGGATGGCACATGAACAAATACCTTGCTCTTCCTCCTCATCATTGCAGATAATATTATACAGTGTGTCCAAAGCATAGCCAAGGATTTCAGAATCGGACCTGTATAGATGAGAAGTAAAAGGATAAAATGTATGAAAAGAAGTCTGCATTGCCAATGTTAGAGCAAATACTTTGATAAACATTGATCACAGACTAATCTCTGAATAATACTCCACATCATTTGGCAGCATGAGATAGGAGCAGAAAGCTCCTTAGAAATAATCATAGCCTAAGAGCAAAAATGTAACTTCAAAACATTATAGAAAGCATATCAATTACATCTTTATACCTGTCAGTTTGCAGTATGTGAAGCAAGTGCTCCATGGCTTGATTCCCAACTTCCATGCGGTATTTCTACACAACAAAAAGGGCAATATTTAGTGTGAAAGTTTTTCATCTCAAAATAAACAAATGGAAAGATTATCCAATTGTGCAAGTGGGCTCTTTCCCTTATGTGTAATTGTATAACCCAAATCCTTTATTCACATCTGGACAGCAGTGGGGCTATACTTTACAAATTATACATTTTGGTGAGTCATAAGTGACTGACACATGCATTCCCAATCCCGACACTCGCTAATGTTAATGCATACATGTAAAGGACCTTTCGCCAGAATGTGATTGACAGGCAATCTGGCTAATCAGAAGGCCAAAATGTTGCTATGCGCCGCAGTTGTCTGATAAAAAAAAAAAGAAAACAGTACCAGTAAACTATGCTATGGATTTGAAGATCAGCTGTTATGGTCAGCTCACAGCCATGATATGGAGCCATGCGGGTCAGCTGCCCGACAGACCTGCCCATGGGTGTGGCTAACTCATTCCTTCTGACGAAAGGTCCATTGATGAGCAACACACTACCCTTCATAGATTCCATTCCTTATGATTTGTGAAACATGAGCATCTACTGTACCTTGGAAAGGGATTTAAGAGCACGAACAGCATCCCTACGGTCCTCAAGAAGTGTAGAAGAAGCCACACGATCACACAACTTCTGAATCTGTAGAAAAGATAATTCAGTTTTCACATATTTATATTCTGTCTTCATTCATTTACACAGTGCTGGATAACAGATTATTATAAAGAGTAAACAATCATCACACTACACATCAACACTAACAACCACAATATCTGCTCCAATGCCCTGTTGTTCCTAACAGGGATTGTTTACAATCTGGTCAATTGGATGACAGCTTTATCCAAATTGATTTACAAAGCATTATGATTAGACAAGTATTAAGAAGCAGGAAGGGTCTTGCTCAAGGATGCAAACAGATAGACCTGGCATCAGCCACATGACCTTTCGCTGGGAGTAAACCACCCTAACCAGTAACACTATATTAATCCTGCCCCCTATTGAACTAAAGCAAACATACACAGCACTGCCACTGTATGGCCGCATTGGTTGCACCAAAAATGTGTGTAATCACATGTGGTTTACAAATCAATGTCAGCTGCCCAAATGAGCAGCTGACAACGGTGATGTCCAAAAGTCCTTGTGATTGTGAGCAACAATAGCCTACACGCCGTAGACATACAACAATTCCCATACACATTATAATATGTGTAGTACACACACACACACAAATATACAGCAGCACACGCACACTGCTGTGTTCTACCGCATTGGGACTGACATATAATGTTAGCAAGCCTGCTACTAGCTGATCGAAATACACTCATTAGCACATGGGACGGTGCTGACAGCTTTCAATTCAGAATGTGGTCAAATCTACGCCTTCGTTACAAAGTGTCGAATACCTAAATATAATGATGATAGGTGAGGTCTGACGGCCTGGTAGTTCTGGTGACAATGTTAGCAAGTCAGTTAGCTTAGTGTTAGCAATTCCATACCGTCTCCGCTCCCGACGGTTGTGGCCCCGCTGGCTGCCCACCCATCACTCCTCTCAAGAAGTTCATCTTTCTGCGCGTCCTATTGCTGCTTGTATTCGAAATGTCTCTCGTCCTACATAAACGTTAGGGACTCAATGTCGGTATGCGACAGATATGACAAATAGAAAAAGCCACAAATGTTGATTTTTGACTCTACACACCGACCCCGGAAGTTAAGGATTGCACGAGCACTGCGCATGCGCGCGGACGTGGCGATACGTGGCTTATTAAAAGAAAAGTGCATTCACTTTTTAAAATTAAAGGGCCAAAACTATTGTTCGAATATAAAGGCCTACAACTACACACACACACACATATATATATATATATATATATATATATATATATATATAAGAAGACAAATACTTAATAATAGTTGTCTTATATATACAGTATATATATATAAGACAACACACAATGGCAATCAGACTGAGTAGATGTTTGCAGCATTAAGACAAAATGTGCCTACCTTTAATTCCAGGTAAATTATCTTCATTTGTTGTATTGTATGAGTTTATCAAACATAAATTCCTGGAAACATATATGTAATGTATGTATATGTAAATAAAAGGTTTAAAATTAAATTATTGCACAATAAAAAGTATGTCCAGAAAACATCTGAAATGGTAGTGATTAAAATTACCAGTTAAATGTATAATATGTACTTCTGAGAATAGCCTACTTATGGTCTTTGTAATGAGACCCACATTACACATTTATAAGCAAACCAACCAATAGAGGACAAGTTTGCTCTAATCAGAGAAATTGCATCTTGGAAACATGACAAAAGCAGTGCCGATATCAGTAGTTTATTGTATGTTAAGTCCAACACAGTCAAAATAGAAAACAAAACTAAACCAAAAAATACATTCTGCACCTGCAAGTTTATTTACTAGATACAAGTAGAAGGTAAATACTGTAAATTATGATGGCAGCCAACTGTTTTGCCACACCTGCTTAATCCATTAAGGTATTTCTACAGAAACAATGATGGAATGATACACTGAGGAAAATGTTTTCAGACTTTACGGGATCAAGGGTCTCTGTGAAACTTGAAAAATAAAATGTAAATGATTTAGTACAGCCAATATTCTAATGCCACTATGTTAAGCACTAACTAAACTCGCATGATGACCTTTCTTTGCTGGACTCTTCTTCATTGACCACTGTGGTAAAGGTATGACTGAAGTAAACAATTTAGGTGTAGGCACAAGTGAGACCTGTCAAACAAAGACGGATTTTTCACTATTTTAGTCAAAATGTGATTAATTCTATTCCAGTTTGTCGCGTAATGTTGTATTACTGAATGAGCAGTCAAAAATACAATTACCTGAGGCATGCCCTTTTTGTAAGCCGAATAATTATAGCTATTAAGACCTGTCAGATAAAATATGCACAGTATGTGTCTAATAATGAGCTAGACATGCAATATTAATTTCCAGATTAAACGTTTGAAGTTACATTTTGAAAACAAGGCCGGTTGTCCAGAATAATTGTAAATAGTGCAATACCACTAGACAAGGAAGACCATATTCGTATATTTGTTAGAAGTATGCTACATTATATTTCACTGTTTAAGTGCAAGACAAATGAAACCCCATTATCCTTTCCAGGTGAAGCTAAGGTCTACCCCATTATATCTGGTTATATTAAGACATTTCATACTTAACTTGAGGGATAAAACATTTTGATTTAATGTACAGCATGTAACAAAGGGGCTGTAAAAGCACTGTTAGAAATTGAATTAGAACCACTGATCAAAAGGCTGAAAGATGTTAATATCTCCATGTGCTGTACCAACATTAACTGCAGAGCTTGTGGCAAAGCACACATTTAGGTATCAATATTGTCATAATCATAAAATGTGGTGTGCCACCTTTATAGTCTTGACCACCATTTCTTTAAGTAGTGGGAACTTTGAATGTTACACTATGCCCTATAACATTTAGTTCGATAAAGGAAAAGTTCTGATTTGACAAACTGAGCACCAAGCATTTTCAGATGGTCATGTTTAATGTACCTTAATGAGTGTAATTCCTCAACTGCACCCCCTAACCATTAAACATCAAAACAAAACTTGAGGCACCTATTGTCTGTGAAGCCAGAGCAGATACTACAGTATAAACAAATGTACAAAACTCACAGCAGATCATCTTAGGTAGTAGAACAGTATATAAGGATGAAATGTGCACCTGAAAACGTATATTTTGTGAATACTGCAAATTATTCTGCTCCTAGTATACATAGTACTTCGAAAAGCAGCTCCACATTAGAGGGCAACAAGCCCCAACCTACTAATAAGACTTGAAATTATGAAATAGAAGGCACCATCATGCTTTTATCAAGGAAAACTTAAAAGGTATACACAGGAAAACAAAACATACAGTAAACTATGATTTCTGCTGTACATTTATTGTTACTCGCACTTAGAAGGTAACGGTTAGAGGGCCTCATCCATCCCATTTTCATGGTCAAGCTGGTAAGAAAATTATGGTGAAAAAAAATAAAAATACTTTGAATCAAAATAAAATGAAACGAGCCACCATTGTTACCGCCACGTCTATTGTTCAGCTTTTATTTTTTATTAATTCCGTATCCCAACCCCCCACTCATTTGTTGAAAGAGTCCAGGATTTGAGCCTTGTGATTTATAAAGGAGGAAAAATAGAATCTGTCTTGTTCATCCAGCGGTAATTGAAGCATAGTTTTGGGTCAGAGGTGTGAAAGTACATTGGTCACAGCAGACAGGCCTGTGGGTGGGGCCTGCCCCATTAAGTCGTATCGCGTTGAGACAAAAGGCTCATCTGTCCAGCTGCATTCCAAGCATGGATGTCAATGTAACACGACAACAGTACCCATTAGTGCATATTGATGAGTGCATTATGCGATTTTTGAAGCAGTGTTCTTTAAAAAGAAAAAAAAAGAAAAAAAAAAACTTAAAGGCAGGCTTTCCCCTTTAGACTGCACGAAATTTGCACCTCAAGCTCGTTCCAACAGTAATGGGCAGAGAACTATATAAAATGTGCAATAGAGGGATTTCGTGAAGCAACACCCCAGTAAGTCAAGGCATTTAATCTCTTTTCCAAATGATGGGCTGTATTATCGTAGGTAAAAGTCTATCAGTCCCTCCTAATGTGGCAGATTTGCTCCTGGTTGGTTTGCCTTTTCCCACAAATTTACAAATTAGCATTTGTGAATTCATGAGATACCATAAACGGATGCTCAGCTCACAGCTAGTAAGCAAAATAATTTGTTTGCTCATTTTGTTTTGTCTATTTCACATAGGAACAGTTGACAGGCTGTGTCACATTCCAAAGCCAAATGAAAGAAGAAAAAAATCAAATAAAAAATAAACCAAAATATATACGTTTATACATGTAGATTTTGTCGTTAACGAGAACGGTTGAAGATGACGAACATGGTACTACTTCCAAATTGCAGGTTGTGCCCGGCTCAGCGACGCTGGGTTGTAAAGCGGCCCTCTCCCTGGCCACCAGACCCTCTTACAGAGGGCATGCCAGGTTTGGGTACCATACCACCTCTGGGTGGCGGGCCCCTCCCATCACGCATCATTCCACCTGCCACGATCCCCCTAGGACCGCCAGGGCCGCGGTCGTTGCGCCTCATGTCCCGGCGGTCATCTCCTCCTCCACGAGTCTCTCGCTCACGGACAGCCCGGGTCTTCTTCTCCTCTACATTCAGACGCACCTCCCCACGGAACATGATGGGCTGTAGGAGGAGGAACAGGGTCACTGCAAGTACCATCGTCTGTGAGCAACACTGAAAATCCCAGGATATAGTTCACAATCCATCCTCATTCACTTAGCGCACACAGGTTTTAGTTTTGTCTAAAGGCCCTTTTAGACAAAGCGGCACCGCTGCACTCTGAAAACTATTTTATCGCAGGGACGGCATGCCACTGAGGGAAGCTTGCGGTGACGAATAGAAACAAGGCAGCCAGCCAGGCACGAAAGTGAAAATGGAGGAAAAGTTGATATTTTTGCTATTTCTATTCAAACATTACATTTAATCAGATCTTAGTTAAACCAATATTGAGTTTGTGAACAGTTTGTTACATTCGAACTTGGAATATTAATTTTGATTGGGGCGTGTTGAATCCCAACCAATAAAACCTGGAAGCTAGCCTGGAAGAAAAAAGAAAAAGGGCAAATAAAAAGCATTCTTCGAGCTAAAGTGGCAGCGTTTTTTTCTCGTCTTTTCTATTCCGTCCTTCGCACTCTGTAGCACTGTATTATTGAATATCAGCATGCCGGTGGTTCTCTTCTCGGCACTCGGCTGCAACAGCAGTGTCGCGTGTGATATATTATACAAGGGCCATTTATGTGTAACACCGTGTCCTAACTGGATACGACGCGAGTGAGCGTCAGCGACAAAAGCAGTTGCTATCTTTTCTGTTGTAATGTCCTAACTGGACGCAAACGAAGCGATGCTGCGCGCCGTTTTCAGCAAACTTTTGTCGGACGCTCGCGTTAAGACCATAGAACTAGGCTATATTAAATGGTTGAAACAGAGGACTGTTCATTCAGTTACCTTAATGTGGCAGCTGGCTGGAGGGGAGATCGTTTTCTATTAGCATGCTCATGCTAGTTAGCTTATTTTACAAAGTAGATGTGGTGGTTGTATACTATGTGTGGCCTACAACAATGAGTGACATCTGTCATAGTAGGCAATTGTTGTGAATATGGAGAAGGCGTATGCTCTCTAGTGTGCTACTGCTAATACGTAGGCTACGTGGTTTATTTAGATGTTGTAACGGACAGATTCAGTCTGGACAGAGAGCGTCCGATGCAACGCCATAGTCAGACGCTCTCTTGCTGTCGCATCCAGTTAGGACACGGTGTTAAGAGTAACAGAATTGTTTGTTCAATACATTTGGCTGAGTCAATATGGGACTGAACTGAACAAAGAAACACCGTTTTTCCTACAGGCTACTTTGTGTCTTTTTTTCCTCCCCTTCGTCTTCTCCTGTCGACCATTCATAATTAAACTCAAATGTTACTTGTGGAAATATGGAAATCTTTGAGGTGTAAAGTTTGTCACAATCTAAGATAATGATCAATAATGAATGCTCATTAGATCTGTAGTCTAAGCCTTTAGCTAGCAGGGCCTTTAGCTAGCGAGAGTCTGTTCTTTAAACTTCAGCAGCGTAGAGTCTTTGTTGCCTAGAGACACGGCGAGCGCAGCCGTGTCCTGTCTGAAGCGCCTGGAGAAATATGTGCTAAACTCATCTGCGAGTACAGCGCTTGTCGCGTCCTGTCTGTACATTTTTGGTATGAAGCATGTCTGTAAAAGTGGAATGTGTGTGCCAGTTAAACACCCTCTCACATTGCTTTAAGCAAATCACATTCCCTGACAGCTCACACACCATTTGTGGAAGGCTACCTTGACATTGTGTGCCACCAACCATCACCAGAGTGAATGAAAGTGAATAATGAAAACATCAATACGTGCCCCTTCTACCTTGGCCCCCAGAATTCTCTGCACAGGTTCAGAGTCATCAAAAACCACAAATCCAAAGTTGGGCAGCTTTCCACCAACGCCCTTTGTGTTGATCCTCAGCTCCACAACATTTCCATACGCTGCAAGACATTCACAAAATAGGTTAATGTAATACTCCTTCCAAAATGGAAATGCCTCCACACAAATGTAAAAGTAGGAACCTACTCATGAAGAAGTCTTTCAGCTCGCTCTCATCAATGTCATGGGGAAGGTTGCCAACAAAAAGTTGGTGGCTGTCTGGGTAGCGGATAACCCGCCGATTGTCCATGTCACCACTTTCAGAGTCTCTGCCTATAGGCCGGGGGTGGGGACAGAATGCAGAATAATCTGAAAAAGGGAATTCTTCAAATCATATATAAACAAATAAAGCAACTCTAATACATTTAGTCACATATTGCTTTAGAGTTCAATAATGTGAGTAATAACCATGAGGTATGCTCTTTATAGCCTTTGAACAGGGTAGCTGCACTATTTGACAACTAAACATTTGTTATCGCACGCAAATTGGCATTTACCATGTTTTAAGCTTTTATTACATGATTAAGGGATAATAAAAAGGTGCCATGGCACATGCCATAAAAATATGTGTAGTGGAAGCTTGTAAAAGTTCAGAGTTTGTGTGGTTGCCATGAAGATTAGCTTTACATGACCGTTTTGTGTAGTCTCTCGTATTACAGACAAATTCATTTCAGTTTTGCATTTCAGACTGCTCTAAATGTAATACTAGGCCTGGACGATATGGCCAAAATGTATATCACGTTATATTTTAAAATTTCGATCAATATGATATAATTCCAATATCGATATGAACAATATAAGCCTCAGAAAAACTGCTTTAAAAACATCCACAACGGAGTACTTACAAATATCTGAAAAACACATTTCCCAAGTCTATGAAATCTCCTATAAAACTAGGACATTTTTTAAATAGTGTTAGTACATTATTTACCTATAATTAATGAAAGCTATATTTATGTCAGTAGCGGTTGAGACTGGCTCTGGAAAGATCTCATGAATTAGACGCAGCCAGCTAATACGGTAAGATGGCATTTTCACAGAAGACGTGACTGGCTGTTAGCGGAGGAAGCTGTCATAATACGTAATATTTAGCCTGTTACATTTTCTGTTAGGTGAGAGAGTTAATTAGATTGTCTGGCATGTGAAAACAGCCCACTACTGTTTGGCACTGGCTGTGTGTCTAGTTGCAAGTCATCAATGCACGTAGTTCGCCTTGAATACAACTGACCTCGGCGCTTATCGAAATAGGTTTTAAAATCATATCAGTTATTGAAAAAAAAAAAAATGACATCGCTATGTAATATGTATGTATGTATGTATGTATAAGTGCTGTACCAAACGATTATTTTTTGTCGATTAATCTATAGGTTATTTTTTCGATTAATCGGATGACTACATTATTGATAATATAGAAATCCAGTCGATGCCATAGGGTGCTCCCTCAGAATCTGTGTCACCCACATTGGTA